>CAUYON010082223.1:0-91254 GCA_963573935.1 Arctocebus calabarensis
TTCCTCTTGCATATTTACATGGATGGAGCTGGAACATATTCTCCTTAGCAAAGTATCTCTAGAATGGAAGAAAAAGTGTCCAATGTATACACCCCTAATATGAGACAAATTCTTTATCGTTCAAGTGAAGGCTACAACCCAATTATTGCAGAAGAAGACGGGGAAAGGGGAGAAGGAGGGAAGGGAAGGAAGAGGGAGAGGGGAGAGAGGATAAAGGGTGATATCACACTTGTGGCTCATATTTGAAGGGTCAGGAGAAAACTTCTAATTATGGATCAAAAATGTTTTCACATAGTAAATGAGAAAATCTCATGAATGTTATGTCAATCAGGTTGATGAAAATATCTCAGATTGTATGTGAAGCCCATACACTGTACCTCATGATTGAATTATTCTACACAGCTATGATTCAATAAAAAAAATAATAATTAGTGTTGGAAAGGAAATATGATTTGTATTGGCCTATGATCAAGTGTGGAAATTTGCTAAATTTGGGGTTTTCATTGGTATAAAAGTAGTCAAAAAGAAATAACCCCACTTCATTTATTTCTTGCTTTTGGCTTTCTCTGGAATTGCATCAGCCATTGTGTGATCATGATGAATACCTGGAGTCTGTCCAGGTAGGTACCATAAAGAAGCATAGACCTTGGATCCTGATGACGGACATACATCAACCGACATTGTCATCTACTTGACATCTGGATTTCTTTTTTCCTGAGATAATGTATTTCCTTATTATTTCTTCCATTTGGCTTAAACATCTCTGTACCTTGCTACTGAGACTATTCTGACTAATATAGTCAGCAGTGAAGAAGCATTTTAGTGTTTAACTTCTCTTCAGTGTCTAGGCTTGGGCATAAGCAAAATGTAATCAAGAAATATATTTAAAGCAACCATAAATGAAACATTTTCACCACTGAACATCAGCCCTTGCCTGATTTTATTAATAGATACAGAGAAAGGAGCACTTTTATTTCTTTACTCCCCAGGAACACTCATTCCACAGGAAATAGAAAAGGATTGTTTGTTCTATTTAATGTCTCTAAGATTAAATATAAAGATGATTGACAAATCATCTCTACATTATTCAAAATTTATGTGTAATACTATTTTTAGAGTGATTATGAATGAAGATGATATATTAGGATTTTATCTAGGTTTAGCATTAGATTTCAATCCTAGTGATAATAAAGATTGGTTTGCCAGGCTTTTAAAAAATTTCTTAAAAACTAAAATACAATAAAAGGACAAATTTATGGCTAAAGTTTATTTTATGGTGAAAATAGAACTTATGTACATCCTAGCGAGTCCCCTGGATGACCTTGTATTAATTATTTTGTAAGTGATCAATCTGAAGAAATGTTGGGGACAAAAAAACCATTATAAATAACAAAGGAATAAAACTTTTTTAATATTATACTAGAGATTATCTTTGTTTTTTGCCACTCTGTGGTACAAATGACTAGCAACTTTTTATTGGAACAATTGATTATTTACTCTAAATTCAAAACAGTCATTGGGTCTTCTGTTTACATAAAATGCTAGAAAGCAGGAAAATACTTATGAAAAAACTCAAGATATTCTGAACAAAAATTTTTCTCACAATAAGTTAAGAGAATAAGCCTATCCTGAGTTTATAATAGAGAATGACCAACGCATCAAAAAATTTATCTACATTGTATTATTTAGTTTCATACTTATTTAGGAGTGCTAGAGCAGTGGAGATAAAAACGTATTTCATGCTACAATTACTAATGACATGTATTAAGTGCCAATGGTCTGTCAAATTTGGCATTCTCCCATATACTGGATGAATGCAACTTGTTTCTTGGATGTATTTCACACACTTTGTATTGGATGTTGTTATATTAATCTTCTCAGAAGTACTTGGATAGAGGTAATCTGTGTGATGATTAGGAGATATCATAAGCATTAAAAGACATATTTTCCAAAAGACTTGGGTTTTTGCTCGAAGTGTGAATTAGACTTTGGTTGCTTATTTTGAAACTTGGGAATCTTATGAGAGAAACAACAGTAACAGTAATAAGAAAGTTGATATCTCTCCCATAAGAAGATTGGTTTCTAAACCTGAACAATGCACAATATTAATATGCCTTCTAAAAAATTACCTATATTTGTAAAGCTTAGTGGGCCATCTTGTGTTGAAAATCAGGTTGACAATATCTTGTGCACCTTTTTTTATTTATTTAAAAAATAATTTAATAATGATTTATTGAATGCTACTAGAGTTTTCTGTTTCTATTTCATCATTTAAGGTAGTAAGTAGTAGACAAGGCTATTAACTGAACTTTCACAAAGGCAAAGTGCACATCCCGCATGAATTTTCCACTTATATTTTGTTTGTTTGTTGTTAAAGAGGAAGGATTTGTGACACTTTGGATAATCCAGTGTGATTTTGGGGTTGCTAAATAAATTTAATGTAAGTAAAAATAGACTTATACTGGCATTGGCTAAATTGGAAACACTATCTTCACCATTTAGAGGATAGGAACATAATTTAATATGATTTTATGCAATGAATTGTGAAACATTATTTCCTACAGGTCTCCAGAAAAGATACTATCAATATATATATGAGGAAAAAATTATATATATATATATATATATATATATATTTCATGTCTATAAAACTTTTTCTCACCCAGAGAACAAACAATATATAAAACATTTATACATATAGCACACCTATGATTTTTTTGAATTTTAATTTTTTAATGAAGATGCTTAGAAGCCCAAAGAATTTCATTAATTAAATCCATTCCTATTTGATCCTGTGTAATGATCTGAAATTCAATTTTAAAAATAACAGATAAATTTCCATATATCCCATAGATATTAAATAGTAATAAGGGAAGCATCAATACCAATAAATTTGACAACTTGATACAATATGCATATTTCTTAAAAATACAATTTACCAAAACTGACACAAGATGAAATAGAAAAGCAGAATAGTTTCATACTTGTAAAAACTCAAATTAATTATTAAGAAGTTTTTCTTACCAAAAACTTCAAACCTAGATGCTTTCACAGATGAAGTCTACCAAACATATAAAGGAGAAATAATAGCAATTTTATACAAACTTTTTCAGAAATAGGCCATCAGACCTTAATACCAAAACTTGAAAAGAGATTACACATTGAAGATTATACAAAAAAGTAGAGGACAGTAATTAAAGTAATCCTCTTCTGTTATTATAATACTATCTAAAATCAAGTATACCTTAAAATGCATTTCTATGTCCTATTTGTGCCATTATTCCCTATGGCATAAATCAAAATTAGTTCTAAAATCTCCTGGCCTACCAATATGTATGAAATTGATGAAGAATAAAAATGAGAATTTTGACAGTCCTGTATGAGCTGAAAATTCTCTGTAATTTTAGTTCTTCTGATGTTTTAAATGGACATGAAAATTAGTACTTTAATGACTCTTTATGAAAAGTTTATTGGTACAATGCCTCAAGGAAATCACCATTTTACAAATGAATAGATCCCTGAAAGAACGAATGAGTGGTTGTTAAAGATGAAGCTGACATCTACAGACCATCTATATCAGTTTGTGAGGAAGAATTTAATCTTGTTCATTCCCAAGTTGAAGAAGACCAACAATTACCAGCAGAAACTATAGTCAACACAATTGAATCTGAAATTATTCAGCTTACACAATTCTGACTGAAAAATTAAAGTTGGATAAACTTTCCACTTGATAGATTCAAAAACCACTGTGTCCAAATCAGCTGCAGAAAAGAGCAGATTTTCAATGGAAATTCTAAACTAATGGGATCAAAACCCTACTTTACCTGTATGATCCTTGAATACAAAGAACAATCAAAGCAATGGTTACCAAGAGGCAAAACAGACCCAGTCAAAACGAAAGCACTGGTCCAGAGCAAAGGTCAACAGTTTTTTAGCATGCTCAAGACATTTTGCTTTTTGATTTTCTGAAGGGACAAAAAACAATAAAATCTGCCTATTATGAGAGTGTTTTAATGATTTAGCCAAAGCTTTAGCAGAAAAATGCCCAGGAAATCTGCACTATTCATTCCTCCTCTATAACAATGCTCTTGTTCATTCCTCTCATCAAATGAGGACAATTTTGAAAGTTTTAACAGGAAATCATCATGCATCCAACTTACAGTCCTTCTTTTGTTGTTTCCAATTTCTCTTTTTTTGTTTCCTAATCTTAAAAAATAAATCTATACAGGGTATCCTTTTTTCTTCAGTTACTTAGGTTTAAAAAGGCTGGATTGAAATGGCTAAATTCCTAGGAATCTCAGTTCTTTAGGGATAAACTAAATGGCTGGTACCATCATTGACAAAAGTGTCATCAACTTAATGGAGCTTATGTTAAGAAATAAAGTTTATATAGTTTGCCTTTATCTTTTAGTTCTATTGTTCTACAAACTTTCTCAAGGCTCCTTGTCACATAGCTCTTACATCAGTCATGTTTTTGTAATTGAAATTATGTGTTCTTTGACTATTTGATGTTTAGTACTTTATTCCTTAATTTAACAATTTTACATTATTCCTTGCTTCTTTCCAAGCTCATGTTAAGAAAAATATATGAACAAAAACAGACTTGTTTTTTGTTCTTTGGGAGTAACAATCTATATGCCTGCCTGTTGCCTTAGAGTCAAATTTAAAATAGTAGAGAGTTTGTATAATAAATTAGTTTTAAATATTTTGAATGAATGGATAAGCTCTGAAAATACATAAACTAGTGAATTTTACATGAAGAGGAGGTGTATTTTTCTTTCTTTGTGTGGGTGTCAAAATCTTGTATAGATTTATCCAATGTTTACAATGATAGTTTAATGTTCATAGAACCAATCCATGATTAGTTTTTGAGGGGCTTGTCAAGGAAGGAGTGTAATCATTTTTCTTCACAGTATTATACTAAATAGCTGTAGATTGAATTGGGGTGATTGAAATTAGAAATATTACTTACACTAAAGAAGAAAGGACAAGTAGAGAATTATTTTTCCTATGGCTTTATCAAATGTATGATTATACTGATTAATTTATCCTCAGATATAACATTTTTTTCCTATGGATGTGAGTTTTCACCATTTTATTATAGATCAATTATTATTTTATTCAAAAACTCATAGAAACCACCTTTATTTTCCTTAAACTCGTTCTGAGGTCCCAACTGTCTTGTAGTGACCTAATTACCTGTGTTTAGATCTTTGTTGCCAATTTTAGCAGGTGATGGTGGCAGCTCAACTTATTGATCCTTCTGAATTGGTTTTCATGGTAAAAGTAGGTATATTTACATAAACAATTTTTATTCTTCTCTTGATTTTCACAAAACATATTTTTAATGAGGACAGACATCTTCATTAGCTCTGCCTCTTCATTCCTTGCATTTTCCAGCTGTCATTTTTCATTCTCTATGTTAAATTGTGTGAATAATTAAAGTTGGACTTTTAATTTTCTTTTCTGGGCATGATTCCATTGGTTTATTGTATGAAAACTAACACTGGTTAATACAGGAAAAATAACTCTAGAGCCTAAAATTCAAAAGTAAGCAAACTCTGTCTTGTGCTCTAATCAAGCTTTGCAACTCTGGTAATTTGCTCATTCCTAGTAGCAGCCTAGTGTATGTCAGGTGTGTTATAAATGTGTTCTTCTCTTTTTAAAACTTGGACGACTCTGTATCTTGACAGATAATCAAACTGTCAAGTGTTCAGTAAGTGATGTATTCTTCATGGGAGACATGTAAAAGTTGACAGAGTTGGCTCACTTGATGATACTTTCTACCTAAACAGAAACATAATCCCACCATTTAAATAAAACTAAACCATTTGATTCTACACAAAACTTTTGACAACACTGCTAAATATTCCAACTGCCATATTGTTCAGTTTGATTTCACCGACATGCTTTAAAGAGTGCTGTTTGATTGTTAAAACTGATATTCATTATTAATCATAGATAGGATAAATTTAAGATATTAGATTAATGATTTTAAAATTAGCTGATGGGATAACTATACATGAAAATCAGTGTAGTTCTCCAAGGGAGCAGTGTAATATTGGAGACACCACTGGGTTAAATAGGGGAAACTACTAATCTATTGTAAATTGAAACAATCATAGGGACATGGAATGCTTTCAGAGGAAGTAAGCAGATGACCTGAGTGACATTACATATAAAATATAACTTTTAAAAATATTTTAATGAAGATTATTTACTATAGTCCCAGCAACAAGGTTATTCAATTATATCTAATAATCAGAAATATAATCATCAGCCTTTATTTGAAGTGGAAGTGTAAAGATGGTTCAAATTTATCACACCCAGTTGGATAATACCTTTGCACTTTACTTGTGTTACGTTTGACTGTTGTTGCTAAGAATAAAGCCTTAATTTCCTGACCACCAATAATAACCCTATGTTGTTATAAAATTAATTTGTTCTTTTCTAACTTTTGCTAAAGGTAAAAAGTGTAAAATCAGCGGCCATGACTTTAAAAAAAAAAAATATTTGTATAATTTGCATATCATAAAACGCACACATTTTCAGAGTGTAATTTAATGTTGTTACACACACGTGTACTACATATCTATACACACTCACAACTTTAACCATCGCTTCACTCCATGTTCAGACAATTTCCACCATCTAGTAAAGCTTCATATTGTCCTTTAACTTTCTTTTTGACCTTATTCCCGCCCTGCCTCCTTTCTACCCTAGGCAACTACTCTTCTGATTTATTTTTTTTCTTTCTTTTTTTTTTGTAGAGTGCCTTGGAGTCACACAGTTCACAGCAACCTCCAGCTCCTGGGCTCAGGTGATTCTTTTGCCTCAGCCTCCCAGTAGCTGGGACTACAGGTGCCCGCCACAACGCCTGGCTATTTTTTTTTTTACTCTTCAGATTTCTATCACTACATATTGTCTTTGCCTACTCAGGATATTCATGTAAGTAGAATGATAGTGTTGTGATTTGTGTCTAGCTATTTTTGCTTACCATACCATCCAGAAGAGTCATTCGTTCTTGTGCAAGTAGTATGTTGCTTTTAATTGCTGGATAGTATGGATGTACCATTCCCAGTCAATCATTCCAAATATAGTGTTGGGGGTCTGCAATCCATTCTTTCCCACCTACCAGTGTGATATTTTTAAACAGAAAATACTTCCTAGTTACAATCTTTTAGTTATTGTATTTTTAATTATAGAAGAAAGTGTGTGCACAAAGATTTTGATCATATCAGTAGTCTAGTGGACTTTTGATACTTTCTCACTAAATTTAGCTCCAGACCTTCAGTCAGTACCTTCCTGTCTCAGAACCTTTGAACAAAGTTCCTATTTGTATGTATTACCCCTGCTAACTTTTCAAATTTTACCTAAACATTACTTTGTCAGAGTGGCTTTTTTTTAAATTCATGGCTTTGAGAGATGTCACACTCATTCCATTTCGTTCTATATTCATAGCACTTAACAGTGTTCCCAAGTATTTTTGTTTCTTAACAAAAGTTTGCTGAATGAATTGTTGTTCATTATTGGGCATATTGGCATTTTTTGCTGAGAAATTGCAGGAGGAGAGAAAGAAGGCCAAGGGCTAAGCCAATGCAGAGAGAAATACGGAGAGAATTTAATGTGTAGAAGTGGGGAAGAAAAACTTCTTCTGCTTTATAGAAAAAAGAAATTCACATTCATTTGTTGCTATTGTTAAATGAGGAATGCTTCAAAACAAATACATCAAGACATCATAAAATCCTTGCTACCGGTAAACTAATAATTTTTTATGATAAAGAGCAATGACATGAGACTTTTTGACATGTCTTTATAATTAAAAATTATGAGATAATTCGTAGTTTAACTAGAACATAGACATTCTAGTAATTAATAATAATATTATTATCATTAATAAAAATAATTATATTATTGGAGACCAAAAGTTCCAGTTGCAGATAGCTGAGTAGACACTGCCAGAGCACGCCTCTTGTATAGGGAGGAATCAAAATAGCAAGTAGATACTCACACTTCAGCTAGACTGTCAGGAGAGAATGCTAGAACTCAACAGAGAAATCATGAGAAGCAAGGGAAGCCAGAGAGGGCAGGCAGGCAGCCTGCTCAGCTGGGATCTGCAGGGGGACGGAGGAGCTCCCGGAAGTGAGGCAGTGTGAGTGAGAGATCCCTCGGGCACCACATTCCTGGTACACTTCTAAGATCCTTCCTCTGGGAGAGCTCTTAGGCCCTCCAGTCTCCCACATTACTGCAAAGAGCTGGCTGAGGACCACAGTGCACAGCTGAATCCACAGTGCAGGGTGTTGTATGAACTTTCAAAGAGCACAAATGGTGTTTGAACATTGAGTAGCTGCAACTTGGAGCCATTCTGAGAGCCCAGATCCTACAGGTCTTTGGGGCCACTGATGCTGCCACTATGCTGCTGCCAGGCCACAGTGGGAGCAGGGAGCCTGGGCAATTTTGTGCATTCCATGGACAGATGCAGTTGACACTACTGAGGGATGGTGATGGGAACAGTCTGAGTGCCCACAGCTGCCTGCTTCCACAGGGCTCGGTTTCCCTGCTGGCAGGCCCCAACACAGCCACCCTTCCCTAGCCTGGGTATTCCCACTGTAGTTTGAAAGCACACTGGGCCTCCAGCTCTACAGCTGCTGCCTCTACAATTGTCAAGGGCCAGACTCTTTTGTTGGCCTTACAGAGACTATAGCTTTTGCAGGAAGAAGGGCAGGCCAGCACTTTGCTTTCCCCACAGCTGCCTACACAGCCTTCCTACCCTCACCTGAGTGTTCCTGCTACATCCCAGCACCATTGTGGAAACCCAGATCGCCGATGATTTTGTGTCCAACATGCCTGCACTGCCTGTCTCCCCTACTCCTGGGTAGAGGGGCACAGACTCGCCAGTGGGAGCCGGAAGCACAGCCATTCGCTTAGTCCCTACCTCAGCTTTGCACCTTGCTTGTTGCATGCCACTTTGCCATCATTAAGATTCGACCACAGGTTGGAAACACTAATTGGAATCAAAGTTTTAATCAGGATAAGTTTATACATGTTAATCATTTTATTCCACGTCCTAGGAAAAGGCGATTTTTTAAATGGAGATATTATTAATCTAATCTACATCCATTTTGATCAAAAACAATATTCTAATAAGAAGGCTCTAGAAGCATTTAGTCATCTTTGTTTTAGTGTGCTATTTTGATCACCTACATCATTTTTATGTGATTTTTCTTGTGTTGTCATTTATAGTCATTGTTTAAGGGGCTCCTCGAGGCTCTCTGTACTGTAACCACTCCCTGGTCATCTTCCTGACTGATCTCTTTGAATATATGTCACAAGTTATTTTGTTTTACATTTTAAAATATTGCCAAGTGTAGTATACCACTTATATTCCCTGTACATAGATTTATTTTCCTGTTGAACAGAAAAAAAAAATAAGCAGATGTGTGGTTTATCTAATTCTGTTCTCATATAATTTAGGTAGTTTCACACAGAACCTATTTACTTATTCATAAGAGACAATGTAATATGGTAGAAAAATATGGCCCTGAAGTCAGTGGTTCCTGGATTTAAATAGTAGCTCCATAATTAAATGATTTTTGTGACTTTGGAGAAGTTACCAATGGTTTCTAATCTTCTGATCCTATTTCTTTAATATTGGGATAATAATAACCACCTTCCACAAAGATATTGTAGAAATAAATGAGATAGAATGAGACATTCAAATACAAATATCACCCAGGAACTGTGACAACTCAGGTAACAGAATTAGATTTTATCCTTGTTCTATGGTAATGGATGGAGAAGGGAATGGTGGGCACAAGCAGCCCCCACCTCACCCCCACCCCATTTGCTTACAGAGCAGTTTAATGCAGGCACGATGGGAATTGACTATTTAGTTCTGGGGATAAGGGAGTGACACACTACTTCACAGAGCACAGCTGAATCCACAGTGCAGGAAGATAGGAGGTGTTAATTGCTATACATACAAGCCATCTGAAAGTAAGCCAGACAATTGGACTGCTTGACCTATGTAGACCAATATTTGTATAAAGATTACTAGCAGATACGTGGGGTGTTATAGTTTGAGTCTGCAATATAAAATACGGACGCAACTTACTGCTTCTATATGTGAAGGGGATCCAATGATTACTTTTTTTTAAATTTCAAATTAATATGAGGGCACAGATTTTTAGGTTACATTGTTTTCATTTCTACAGTAAAGTACAAGTTGTATAGCAGTACTCCAGTGTTAGGACAAGACTCACCTGCTCATTATAGTTACGGAGATGTTAGGAAAATGCCTATCTTCTGAGCAGGGAGCAGTAGAAGGGAGCCTGGTCTGTAGATGAGCCGGGACCACAGCCAGCACACAGACACTCCTGGAGAATGTTTAAAACTTCATTGGTAGAGATGATGTAATGTCATATCCCAGAAGGATTCTGAGTAACAGCATCGATATTTACACTGGTTTATTTACAGAATACCTAGGAACTGTGTTAAATAATTTTTTATGACTTCTACAATTTACAAAACTGATGAGATACTATTACATTGTTTTTAAGACATATAAACTTATTCTTATACGCATTCAATAATTTACCTAAAATTCATATGTTGAAAAATTGGTGGAGCCAAAATTTGAACTCAAGCCACCAGCATGAGATTCTGTCCTCTGAGCTGGCCTGGCAGGGAAGGGCTCAAATGGCCACGGAAGGAAATTCACCATAAAGAAGAATGGAAGAGAACTGGGATCAACACCAGGCCTTAACTGTCTCTGGACATATCTTAAGTGACAATTTGAATAAATTACAGAATATTTACCTCAAAGTATAAAATACCAAGTCTACCTGCTTGTAGATCAAGCAGGTATTTATATGTATTATACATAAGGTGGTATTCAAGGAATAAAGAAGATGTTGTTTCATGTTAAATTTTCTGTAAAGCCATATTTGTAGATGCTCACACTAGTTCTAGAATTTCATACATGGAACTCATGTGTGATTACCCATGTGGAACAGGACCGGATGAGTAGGAGTGAGAGCAGAGTGGGGGCATTGGCTTTTTTCTCCCTTGGTATATCTTTTATACTTAAAATACTTGAGCCTAAAATAGTTTAGTAAAGAAAATTATATCTTAAGATTGAGAGAGCACTTTAAACCTTATCTCAAAGTGGTCTACATTTTTCAAAACCTTAGTGTGTTCTGTCTGAAAGAAGATCAGTCATATGGGGAGAGGCTGTATTGATTTATGCAGACTGCTGTCCCCTTAGTATTCCTGGTCATCTCTGGGTTGATTCTCTCTTTGTCAGCAGAAAGTCTGATTAGCATTGAGTCAGGTATTATTTTTCATCTAGAAATTGAAAATGTGAAATCTTTAAAAAAGGAAAGGAGGGAGCGTTCACCTATTTTACCCAAGCAATTTACACTTTCAAAGTGTTGAAGAGGCCTCATAGATAACACTGAACTTGTACATCAAATAATTAAGCTTTAATCTCCTATTCAAAGAATTCAGCAGAGGGGTCACAAGGAATCAGGAAAACTTTTCCTTTTTAATCAATCTTGGATGATTAGTGCTTTTGTTTGTGGAATGATCATTTTCCAAGTAGAGCAATGCAGTATTAAAATAAAATGGGGGGGTTAATAAAAAGATTAAGGACTTTAATTGACTTGGCATGGTATAACTATGTTTATTAAAGCATTCAGAATTACGGCAAAATTTTCTATGCTTTTGGCATGTTATTACTATGTATATGAAAGCACTCAGAATTGCAGCAAAACTTCATTATTCTTTTGCCTCCATGGGGGTTATATGAGAGAGAAACATTGTAGATGAAAGGCCAATGCCACGTAGTATTTTACTTACATTTATTTATAGTATTTATGGCAAAATATCCTCTGGGTACTTAAAATGAAATGCAATTCTTCTCCCCCCCTCAATAAGCTTTCCATCTCTGGTTCATTGTAGTGTTTCTCAAAATGAAAACAAAGATTCGGAATCCTGATATATTAATCAGCAAGCCTTGTGCCATAAGAAATACAATAAAATAGACTGAAGTATGAGTTGAAAAGCGTGTTATTTCTCAACAAGTATCATATTCACATGGGGCCCCCCTGGGGATGCTTCTTCTGGCTTTACCCTGAAACTAATTGAATTCAGATAATACCTGTGGGAAGAGTAACAAATATAGAAAATCCATGTTAAATTATAAGAAAAAATATCTTTCCTAAAATAGAATTGAAACTTCTGTAAAGAGGTCCATGGCTTTAGCTTTCCAGATCTTGTAATGGTTGCCTCTTTTAGTAGGAGTCAGGGCCATCTCTTCCAGAATCAGCAGGTAATATACAAAGCATGAAAGTCACAGAAAGTTGGTTTCCACAGCTTTGAAAAAGAAATGCGAAGAAAATACAGGTAATTTTCTACACTTTGGTCATGGTGTCGGCATATTATTAGACAGTACCTTCAAATGAAAACCATCTTTGCTATGAGTAGAAAGGACAAGAGCATATTTACCAGAACCAGAATAACACTTGGTAGGGTTTTCTGAGTTTAAAATAAATGTACTAACAATTGGGACAAAAATGTCTTCTATGCTTCCAGACAGCATTTTGTCTTACTAGCTTCCTCCTGAGATCTAAGCTCTGGGTAGTAGGATCCGGAATGGTTTGCTGTCTTGAGAATTTTATATCATTTACTAAATATATGAGACACATATCTTTTAGTGAATTAATTACTGTTTGTTGGAATTCTACTTTTAGAATTCCCCAAAGCAGCCACATTGAGTACTTTGCATATTGTAAAAGACCGTGGAGCAAATACTGACAAAAATCAGACCATGATGCAGCTCTGTAAGGAGTGTGGCTCCAATTGTATGTTTGCTGTACTCACCATGTTCATAAAGTAATTATGATTCACTTAATTTAGGGTCCAATGGATCCAGAAATCAACTGGAAACAAAAGCAAGATGGCCTCTTCATCTCCACTCATTGTAAAGAGACCAGGAGGATTTCATATCAACTACTAAAGTTACATTTTAAAATAAGATTAACTTACTATACACTATATACCCTTCTATTACTCAATATAATTCTATATGCATACTTATAATTTATAAACACAGCATTGTTTATTTTTACTAAAAGATAGATGTACCTTCTTTTAAAACTCAGTCATAATTGAAGGGGTAAATATGTATATAAAACCCCCCAAGACACCATAGGGAAAAACAAAATTTAGTTTTTAACTCCCTTGTCCATTTTAATATTTGTAAATAATATAGGTACACTTGTTTCTGTTTCTAAATCAAGTATAAGCACATCTATTTACTCCTTATACTACCCTCCACATCAGTTTTCCTGCTTTCCAATTTTATTGTTGACAACATTTACTTATCTAAGAACTATATTTGGAAATTTCTCCAATTACATTTTAATTTGAATTTACATATTTTATATTTGCATACAGAAAAATTCACTCTGGTGTGTAGTTCTATGACTTTTCACAAATGCATAGCGTTGTGGAACTACTGCACTAGACAAAGTTCTGGTTAATTCCTCACCCAGAATATTTCCCAGAGCTGTCCCCTGTAATCCACCCCTTCCCTCCTTCCTAAAACCTGCCATCTACCATTCATTCTCCTTCTCTACAATTTTGTTTTTTCTGCCACATTATACAAATGGACTCACGTAGTATGGAGACTCTGAACCTGGTTTCTCTTCCTTATAATAGTGTATTTGAAATCCATTCCTATTATTATTTGTATCAATAATTTGTTCCTTCTTATTGCCAAGTATTATTTCACTGTGTGGCTTTACTAAGCTCTGTTTATCCATTCTTTGGCTGAAAGACATTTATTTAATTTCTCTTTTGGGAGCTTATAAATAAAGCTACTATGAACATGTCCAGATTTTTATGAACAAGAATGTTATTTCTTTTGGATAAATACCTAGGAAGGAAATTGTTACATCATACGATAAGTATATATCTAATTTTATGAGAAGGTGACAAACTCTTTTTGTACAATTTTCACATTTTTTTCCCAGCAATATATGGAATTTCTGACTGCTCTGCAAACTTCCCAGTGTAGGTAGCTTTTTCAGGTTGTTCTTATAATTATTGTTTTCCAATCTAATAGATGTCTGGTGCTATCTCTTTGTGGTTTTAACTTGTGTTACCCTAATGACTAATAATCTTAAATATCTTTCCTTATGTTAATTTGCCTCATATATCTTCTTTGATGAAGTGTCTATTCAAATATTTAGCCTGTATTTTTCCTCAGATTATTTGCTTCTTTTTGAGGTTTGAGAGTTATTTTTATATAAGTTGTTTGGGAGACACCACCTTTGCAAATATCTTTTTTGAGTCTATAGCATTATAGCATGGAGTCTAATTCTCTTAACATCATTCAAAGGGAAATATATACTTCTTTAATTTTGGTGAAATACATTTTAACAATATTTTCTTTAGGGATCACTTTTTTTTTTTTTTTTTTTAAAGAGACAAGGTCTTGCTGCTTCTCAGGCTAGAAGGCACTCATACGATCACAGCTTACTGTGACCTCCAATACCCAGACTCAAGCGATCCTCCCACCTCAGGCTCCCAAGTAGTCAGGATTGCATGTGCACACCAATATTCCTTGGCTACACCTCTTGGGGATGGAACAGAATGATAATAGGGAATTTACCTAATAAATGCAATCAGTGTAACCTGATTCCTTGTACTCTCAATGGAACCCCAGAAATTATTAAAATAAAATAAAATAAATTATATATTTTGTAAAAACAGAATCTTGCTATTTTCCCCAGGCTGGGCTTGTACTCTTGGCATTAAGGCATCCTCCCAACTCAGCCTCTCCAGTACTGGGATTATGAGTGTGAGGCATACTGCCCCCCCTGGGAGCATTGTGTGGCATTAGATATTTTGTCTGATTCAAGGTTCACCACAATTATCTCTTACATTTTCCCTTAGACATTTTAGAGTTTACATTTTACACTTAAGTGAAGGATCTGTTTTGAATTAATTGTTATACAAGTTTAAAGGTTTGGTCTAAGCCTTTTTTTTTTAATATTTAGCTTTTTAGTTTGCATGTGTATATTCAAACCCTCAGCAACATTTGTTTAAAAGACTTGGTTTTATTTTATTTTAATCGACACATTGAAATTGTACATATGCATGGAAAAGAATGTGATGTGATATATGGTATATTGTATGATGATCAAATCAGGATAATTAGCATTTTCATCACCTCAACTATTTATCACTTCTTAGTGATGGGGACATTTAAATTCCACTCCTTTAGCTTATTAAAAACACATTTCCACTCTTTTGCTTTTTTAAAACACGCAGGACAGTGTTGTAAGATCTAGTGACTCTTCTGCACATTTGAATACAAGAAGTTATTTCTCCTAAGTGTAACATTATATCCATTGCTCAATCTCTCCCCAACCCTTTTTCCCCATCCTCCCCTCTCTCTAGTAATCGCTATCCTACTCTCTATCTCTATGGACTCAACTTTTTAAATTTCCATATACGAGTGAGAACACATTGTCCTTGTCTTTTTGGATCTGACTTATTCCACCTAGTATGTAAATGTCCTCTAGATCTGTTGACACTTCTGCTCACGCAAGATTTTACTCTTTTCCCTGGCTGAATACTATTCCCTAATGTATGCACATCAAATTTTCTTTATCTTTTCAGCCACTGATTAGACAACATCGATCACTGATGACACTGCTATTAGATAACCGGACAATACATCACCACCAGTGAACGGGGAGAAGCTGCTACGTTACAAAATTATCCCCAAAGTCACAAGTTAAGAGATTTTTGAAATAAAATACTATAGGAGGTTCAGATGCTGAAACACAAACAAACAAAAAGAATATATACTGCACTAACATTTTTCTTAGTGCCCTGTACCTGATTCTAGCTTAGATTGATTTCTTTGCAGTCTGCATTATTTTCACCTGGAAAACATTTTTATCATATAGAGATTCTGCCTGCTTTTTTCTTTGATATTATTTCATACATATTCATTGGTTACTTTGGCTGAGGCACATCTCCAAGTACCTCTCATATGATACATGCTAATAGTGGTTTTCCCTGTTTTTCTGCAGGTCACTTTCCTCACATTGTTCTGCTCTGTACAGGGACTGACTCTCGGCATTTCCTGGAACGGCAGATAGAAAGCAAGCATTCGCCCTACTTTCCAGGCAAATTAAAAAATAATAAAAATTAAAACGTGGAAAAAGTTCTGGTATGTTAATAATACCTATGCTAGAATTTCCAGCCCTCTCATGTATAATAGTCATTATATTTGGGAGCAGTTTTTTAGTTTTAGCCTTTAATTTTGTCTGTCAATGTAGTGCTTGCATGTGGAAAGTGGGGGCTACCTCACTATATGATAGCATCAAAAGGCTTTGATATTAATAACACTAGCTACATATTAAAGTACCTTAATATTATTAATAATAACATTCACACATAAAAATATTTGTCACATTCACACCTCCAGATCACGTCAGCATTGTTGCCAGGCTGATAGGCTATTTGGAGCTCTTCATTTCCACTGAAGACCATGGCTTGGATATTTTCGGCTGGCTCCTCTTGTTTCTTCTTTGAGCTATAGCTTTGTTTGCTCCGTTTCATCTGTTCATATTTTATCTATTGGCCTTCTTATACACAGTGCTGGAGTGTGTTTTTTTTCCAAATATTTATTTGCAATTTCTTTGGATATTGGTAAGGAGGAAGGAAAACACACATTGGCTGAGTTTACCATCTTGAACCAGGAATATACAGAGAAGTTCTGATATCAACTTATAATAACCTTTTCATAAGGAATCTGTGAAAATCCTGGGCTAAGTTGTAAAATTAATCTGAAAATTAATCATCTCAGGTTGGTACACTTTACTAAATTTTCATATTATGTTTTTTCTGGGTGTCACTCAGCCTTTCTATTTTTTACCTGTCAGAACTAGTACGTTGATTTATTTTCATTTATTTTCAGTATTCTTATTGCTAGTTCCATAAACTTTGATATTTTTTCTAGTTATAATTGTTAGTGTTTAATTTCAAATAACAAATTTGCTTATTAATTATCTCAAAATAGTTCCACATATACGAAATGAATCTTCGAATAATGACATTAGTCAATCCAGTTGGAGTAGAAAGATAACATCCTACTAGTAACTTAAAATTAATAAATTCTTCCCATTTCTGGGCTTTTCTGAGTTCAAATACTCAAGAGTCAAATGTCAAAGATATAACTGAAGTTCATATTCTTACTATTATTGTGTTTTATTTTTTTATTTTTTTATTTTTTTTTATAATTTTATTGAATCATAATTCTGTACATTGGTGCTGTTTTAAAAGAATCATTGTAATAAATAATTTTATTCATCAATTTGATTGGGCTAATGGATGCCTAGATAGTTGTTAAAACATTATTTCTGAGTGTGTCTGTGAAGGTGGTTCCAGAAGAGACTAGTACTTAGTAAAACAGATTGACTTTTCCAATGTGGGTAGTGGGCACCATCATCATCCAACCTCCCGAGGGTTTGAATAGAGCAAAAAGGTAGAGAAAGGGAAAATTTGCTCTTTCTACTTGTTTCGGGACATCCATCTTCTCCCTTTGGTTATTAGCACTCCTGATTCTCACACCTTTGAGTTTGTGCTAGAACTTTGCCCCTGAATTTCCTGTGTTCTCCTCCTTGAAGATGGCCATTCTGGGACTTCTCAGCTCCATGATGTCATATATCTATCCATAACCTATGGGTTCTGATTCTCTGGGGAATCATTAATACAACAGTTAATGCATCATACGAACTATCAGTCATAACAATCAAATAATAGCTCAAGCACAGGGAGAACACGTATCAATCCATAAGCTTCTATATTTTCAGAACTAGAAAGTAACTGGATTCAGCTCTAGCTCAGCCTCACCTGTTCACCCATGCTAAATGAAATCCTAGAATTTAACTGATATGTTGGTATGCCCAAGTGGAGGAACTATATATAACTAGGTTCTACTTTCTTTATTCTCATCCCCACTATTTTTCTAAGACTTATTTCTTTATTTGTTTATCCCAGGAAAAAAAATGACAATATCAAAAAACAGCAACAATAGACCATACACTTGTAGCCTTTTCAATCTGTTGCTATAGTCTTTGTGGTTATACAAGGGCATGTTCTGCAATCTGAGCAAAGGTAACTGAATTCAGGCCCAGGTCTCTGGCAGTTTGGCCAGGAGGGTGTAAAAATGCTAATTTGTGTTTACATAAAGTATTTCTGACTTACTGGATTTCCAACAACATTAAAATCTGTGTCACGTTTACATGTTTTAGACTTTATGAAAATGTTATTTGCAACTGTTTGAGGAACTAAATAATAAAATTATAAAATACTTGCTGTCAGGCTCCTCAAAGCATTATGTACATATTATAATTACTGCATTATAAAAATGTAATAAGCAATCACCACTAAGATAAATTTAAGGAGAAAAAAGTTTAGAATAGTGTTACATAAATGTAAAGAGGATTAATTGTAAATTCAAAAAAATGACTGCAAACATGATTCAAGGCAAGGACAAACACAAATCAAGCTGAGCACATTTGTCTTTGCAGAAGGAATTATAAAAAGGTTTGACAATAAAATGAAACTGCTTATAAGTCATTTCCAAATAATGATATACCCTGGGTGATTTTATTGGTTCTATAACTTTAGAGCTGTGACCCATTGCCTTGTATATGCTTTCTTGTAAAGTTATAACCTAATTATGAAGTGACCAAATATGAAAGAATGGCTATGAATCCACTGTAGACTCCAAATGTTACCTTTGATGTTTAAAACTCTTCTAATGAAAATTGCATGCAGTAACTATCAATAGAAAAAGATCAGATACTTTGGTGCAGTGAAGTGAAATAGAAATTGGTTTCACTCCCTGTTAAGGTTATGATTGGATTATCATGAGCTCGATTTTGGACTGAAAGAAAATTCTTTCTTTCTTTAAAAATATAATACAATAATTGAATAGACAAGCTTATTTCTGCAAGTTAAGGAGCACTTTGAAATTGTTAGAAATAGTTATATATGGTATCTTTCTTTCTATTCTAAATGTCCCTTTATCTCAACCTCAATTCTGTTGTTAGTTTATGAAAATACTTCATGATGCTCCAGGAGAAAGACACAGGGTTTTCACCTCCAGAAACTCAAAATGCTATATCCTTCTACCTCTATTTGAGCATTGTGTTTTGGGTTGGGGGAGTGGTGTTTGAGTAATTGGTAAAGGAGGGGGTCCATCTTACTTACCCAACTTGGTATTAAAATTCCCATCCCATAGAAAGCTGGCTTATCATTTGTTGTAGCCTCTGCACAATTCATTCTTCCCCTGTCTGTCATCCCTTTTCTCGAGTGCCACACTTCAGTTTTCAACCCAAGGCTCACTCTGATTTCCCACTGGGAAATACTTCTCTATGCTGTAAGAGTAAACCTACAGCATCATTTCATATTTTCCTTTCATCTTTAAAAGTCTTATTACTTAGTAAGTGCAAATATGAATTTTTAAAAGGTAAGATTTTGAGTAAACTAATTCACACTGAAATATTAATGTGAATGAAGACTACATTGACATACTTATGAGTATTTGTCTGATAAAGAGAATCCTTTCATTTTCTGATAAATATATCTTAAATGATAAAGTTTCAGACAAGTTGGGAATAGTAGGAGAATTATGGCTCCCATGAATTTTCTACACCTTCATTCCTGTGCTTTTGATCTGTTATTTTATATGTCAAAAGGAACTTTGTAGATGTTAGTAAACTTGCTAATCAGGTGAACTCAAAACACAAAGATTACTCTGGATTATCCAGCAGTGGGGGATACACTTTAGAAACAGAAGAGCAAGGTCTAAAGAAAAGTCAACCAAAAATCACATTACAACAAAGATATCTGTACCAGATTGTTTATTGCAGCCCAATTCATAATTGCTAAGTCATGGAAGAAGCCCAAGAGCCCATCAATCCACAAATGGATTAATAAACTGTGGTACACGTATACCATGGAATATTATGCAGCCTTAAAGAAAGATGGTGACTTTTCCTCTTTCATATTTACATGGATGGATCTGGAACATGTTCTCCCTAGTAAAGTATCTCTAGAATGGAAGAAAAAGTATCCAATGTATACACCCCTAATATGAAGCAAATTTATATCTTTCAAGTGAAGGCTACAACCCAATTATTGCACAAGAAGACGGGGAAAGGGGAGAGGGAGGGAAGGGAGGGAGAGGGTAAGGGGAGAGAGGATAAAGGGTGAGATCACACTTGTGGTGCATATTTGAAGGGTCAAGAGAAAACTTCTAAATAAGGACCAAAAATGTTTTCACATAGTAAATGAGAAAATCTCATGAATGTTATGTCAATCAGGTTGATAAAAATATCTCAGATTGTATGTGAAGCCCTCACACTGTACCCCATGATTGAACTAATGTACACAGCTATGATTCAATAAAAAAAAAAAGAAAAAGAAAAGTCGAAGAAATTCAAAGTACAATAAAGATTCAATTCTCTCTTGTTTGCTTGACTATGAATAGTGTAGTATGTCAAGAAGACAGAGACTTTAGTCCAACAATCACAAGAAACCAAATTCTGCCAGCCACCACCAAGTTTGGAAGAAGCTGATACAGAGCCTCGGAAGAGAACAGCAGCCCTCGCTGTTATAACATCACTACTTCATTCTTTCATTTAGAAAGGTTACTTATTCATATATTGCCATTTAAAAAATGAATCAGCTCCTTCTTTTAAGAAATTTCTCTAGGAATAGAAGAGATAAAGTACCGATTGAATTATTTGGAATGGTGAACATATCATTTTTTTCAAAGAGAAAGAAAACATGACTATTCCTTTTATTATTATTTCCAGACAAGGCTCTTGCAAATAAAAAGTAAAGTCTTTTTTATTATTTTCAATGAATTAGAAAAGATGCTAGTAGAGACTGGCACCGAGATGAAGGTCACTGAGTAGGAGGGTAGAGAGTGGAGGAGGTAGAACAACACAGGTGTTAGGTGACAGACCGTGTCATGCTGAGGTCACCAGGTCTTGGTGACAGAGTGATCCATCTGAATCTATGAGGAATTAGCTCCTTGACCCTGGGAAAACCACTTAAACTTATTCTCACCTTTTGTTTAAATCATGGAATATAACAAACATATATAGAAAAACAAATATTGTCAATGTACAGCAAAATAAATGCATTTAAAGTGAGCACCTGTGTACCCATCACTAAGCCAAGAAGTCAAACACCAGTGTCACCTCAGCTCTGGTCTCACCCCTCTCGCTCTTAAAAGTAAACACCATTCAGAATTCAAAGGTAAATAGTTCCTTATTTGATTGTAGTTTTGCCACCTATTTATGTATCTCAAAAAATATTAGAAGGGCAGCACCTGTGGCTCAAAAGAGTAGGACGCCAGCCCCGTATGCGAGAGGTGGTGGGTTCAAACCCAGTCCTGCCCCCCCCAAAAAAAACGCAATAAAAGCGTTACAAAATTTAGTTTTTCCTTGTTTTGAATGTTGTATGAATAAGATCATGCTATATATGTAGTTTAAGTCTTTTTCTTTCACTTAGTGTGCTTTTAAGATTCATTGATGCTATTGCATTTAGCTAGATTTCATTGATTTTCATAATCCCACAGTACTGTGGATTTTTTTTTATTATGGGTACAAATGCTTTTGGTTACTACTAAATTGGAATGAACCGATGAGCCCACATGTGCACACAGGACATTCAAACTCAGTGGAAATCAAGCAGGGGGTACGGGGAGGATGGGAGGAAACCTACCTTCTGGGTACAATGGACACTATCTGGGTGATGGGTACACTTATAACCCTAACTCAGGCATAACAAAACCAATCCATGTGGACAAGGGATATTTTTTCCATAATACAGGTATCAGTAAATTGCTCTGAGACTTAAGAAAAGTAAAATACCAGTTACAGTTGAGGATATTTTGGAAGACTTCTTGGAGTAATTGGCATGTAGGCTGAGTTGACTCAAATTTCACTATTTTATTTTGACAAGTAATTGATAGTGTTAATTTCTATATCATTGGCACATTCAAGACAGGCTTTATGCTTCACTATTCAGTAGTTACATTTATTATTGGTGCTTTATTCATATATTAGTCTCCTATTTTGCTCCTAAAGTAAGACCCTAATGCTATTATTCTCACTAAGGTATAAATGTATTTAAATAACACATGCAGTAGTGAAGTTTGTGGGTGTGGGGAAGCAGTAAGATGCACATGGCTAAATAATATTCTTAGCCATGACTTCACAAAATAAGATGTTCCAATGAATTAGCATTTCATAATAATTTGTACTAAGAATGGTAATGATAAAGAAAAAGTCACATTATTAACTATTATGAATAATTTTAGTAAGTTGAAACAACTGGTTCGGGGTATGTCTCTAAAATATTTTATGGATTAATTTTCTCTTCAAGGGATGTAGTGCTATAAAAATTATTATTCAGTACCTGTATACAATAGAGGTGAATTGAGAATATGCACAGAGGATATAATAGCAAAGTCATGACTTCTATCCTTTTTTCTTCTTTAAAAGAACAGATTTCTTCAGTGCCTCCAATTTTAAGATAAATAAAGCTAAGCAACTCTCCAGACCGGTCCCTATTTATATCCCTAACTCTTACTTTCCCTCTCCAGTTGGACAGTGTCTATTTTTTCTTAATTTGTCTCTGACCTGTTTTTGAGTGCTTAATTTCATATTCGTATCTTTTGTCATTCAATATTATCTTGGCCAATGGGTTTATTTACTGATGAAATGTACAATGAAACATCTAAATATTGAGTATTTCTTTTTGCCAGATCATAACTAATCTATTTATTTTCTAACATGCTTATACAATCTCTTGTAACTTTGTCCTTTTTTTATTTAGTTTAGAAGACTTACGAACTACATGAGAAAAAGAGTGATGTTTCTGGAGCACAGAGTTTTCATACAACCCGTTTCCCTGCTGCCTATGTTCAAATTTTAAGCCTCATCTGCCAAAATCTCTCTCAACATAAACCCCTACCAGGCAGCTGTGTAAATCATGTGTTCTCGTGACCAGGTGTGCCAAGGATGACTGCAGAGATACCCCTGTTAAATAATACTCCCACTAGAAGAGATACTGATAACATTGACTTTCAGATGTTGACAGGCTCGCTGGCTAAGGAGACAGTCAGCTTGAGACTGTTCCAGAATGTTTCCATTTGAAGCATAATGGCTAACAGTGTGCTATAAGCCTGGGAACAGTGGGAGTGCTTTTCCTGTGCTAAAATTTACTGAGAAGCACTGCTATCTACAGACTTCAGAAATCTTTAATACGTGGGTTGTTCTATCCTGCTAATATTTCCCTGTTTTCCTTCTGCTGTTGCTAAAAAAAGAAAGAGCTAAATCATAGTTTTTGCCTGACAAGCATCAATTACTCAACACAATCAAAGAGAGATACTAAATGATGAATATATTGATTGTGGACCTGCCCTGAAGCCATCAGTCATTATCCAAGTTGTTGTTATTATTATCATTATTTTGGTTTCATTGTCCAACATGCCCCTTGTGAGATGGCTACCGTAAGCGTCTCTACAAGGGCCACATTAAGGAGAGGTACTATGGCCTCAGATTGAGAGGAAAGAGCTGGCATTATTACAAAAGAGCAATTGACGCTAGTCACCCCTTTCCCATAAGGTCTAATATGAAAAATGATGTGAGAGATACATTTCAAGTCATTGTCACAGGTCAATATACATTGTTCCATCAGTGTGATGTGCAGACATATATTACACACCTGTCCTTCAAACCTGGAGAAGTAATAAATGCCTTTTGTATTGTTTTCTCCATATTTTTAGCCTATGATTAGCCTTCTCTCATGTCTTTTATGTAATGTGGTTTATTTTGAAGTCCTCAGAAGTTAAAGAGAAATTATATTTTACACTAACAGCTAATCATCTGCTGTTCAAAAATAGCAGACTAACACCAGCGAAAGTGAAGCATGCAGACCAATGGAAGAAGGGAAGAAATTGAAAACATTAGATTTGCCATGGTTTGCAGGCTAGGAAGTAGATTAGTAAATTAACATTTGCGATTGCTTGGATTCAGAAGTTACTTTACAATTACTGGATTGCTGTTTGACTTTTAGCAACTCTTATCAACCATTATGTAGGAAAAATACCATCTATTTCTAATTCCTATCAGAGACACATTTTGTGAGGATTACTGCAATGATTTCTACCAACATATCTGATAGAAATAAAACAGGTGGGGTGAATACAAGTAGCTCTGTTGTCCTTAAATAGTGAGGGGATTTTGTTTGTTTTGTTTTGTTTCGCTAGCTTGTTTGTGCCTAATTAGAATCAACTTTTTAAATAACCCTTCCTCACTTTCCTTGGCGTTACCTCCTTACTGTCTCCTTAACTCACTGGCAGAGGTAGACAGGATTCTTCTCCTTTCTATCTTTTTCTGTTTTTTCTTTCTTTTTTTTTTAATCTACTATTTCTTGTTGAAACAATTTTCACTCTACAGGCATCAAAATGTTGCATCTGTAGACTTGGAGAAATCTTTGACTGAAATCCTCATATAACACAGAGCATGTGGAATCTCAATCATTTCTGACAGTATTGTACATGGAAACTTACAAGGAAACTTGTATTAATGGATCCATGGGTAGTTTCTGAAGGCATAATCACTCTTAAATTTATTATGTGACATAATGCTGGTATAATAGCTAGGGCTTGTACTTTTTTCTTCGTATGTAGTATTTGTCAACCTGTATGCCCATTTGTCTATTAATAGTTTTGATCATAATTCATGTAAACAAATGAATTTTTCTATTTTAATGATTTGTTCTTTTTGTTTAGATATTTTAAAAAACTGGAAATAGCAGGCTACTCCTAGAGCTATGGCTAGGATTTTTGTACATGGGAATTAGTGTGAGTATGTTAAACAAGATATTGTTTTCTACCTCTGTATATTTGTTCACTAGTTTTGAGAGTTGGATAGGAAGAATTACAAGCTATTGTGTATATGTTCTTTAATAAACAACTGAGAAGTAAAATTTCATTATTTCTCAAAACATATTTACTCAGTACCTTTTATGTATCTTTAAAATTTTATCAAAATAATTTTATAATCTATAAACTACATTTATATTGTATGTAAGGATTTATATTACGGCAACAAGAAACCCAGGCCTTCTATTTAAAGACAGGAGACTGACTATCAAGCAAAATCTTAAGAAACTTATTGGTCAAGTGGATTCCCAGTTAAGTCTGTCTCAGAAAAAGAAAATGTTTATAATTGTTATAAGCCAACGCTCTCCAGTCTTCTCCCAATTCAGTCTTCTTCCATCATAGGACTACAAATACTCATTTAGAAGGAACACAATTACTACGTATGTGCTGATGCTGCTGGTGATTTTTTGAGTAGGAAACATTTGCTTTTATTGTGTGAAAGATACCTGTGCATTGTTGTATTAATTAAAATAGACGACAAACATATGGCTTGCCAGACCATGAGGCACTCTAAAATCTTATCTAGGTTTTACATAAAAATGAAAGGTGATATTATATTTTTGCCACCATTTTTGTTCGTATGATCTCTAACTGACATTAAAGCCCAGACTCGTTTGCTTAACAGACACATAATTGGATATGAATCAAAGAAACACAAGATAGAGTATTCAAAGTCATCTGATGCTAAAGAGCCTATTCTGAGACCGGGCTAAAAGTAGCCTATAAGAGTTTTCTTCCTAAATTCATGTGTATAATTTTTAACATAGGCATGGCATATAATATATACCATGCTTCCTTATGATACTAAGGGCAACAATGAGGCTGTTAATTTCTTAGCACTTGGTAGAGCTAAAGTTTGGAGGGTATCTTAGAGTTCATCTATTACAAACTTTTAGACACTGAAAACTATCTTTCCAACATCTCAGTCTTACACTTAGCCACATACATAAATAGGATGCCGATTATCTGCACAGAAAAGAAATCTTTAAAATATATATAGTAACAGGGCAGTGCCTGTGGCTCAGTGAGTAGGGCGCCGGCCCCATATACCGAGGGTGGCAGGTTCAAATTTGGCCCCAGCCAAACTGCAACAAAAAATAGCCAGGTATTGTGGCGGGAACCTGTAGTCCCAGCTACTCAGGAGGCTGAGGCAAGAGATTTGTCTTCAGCCCAAGAGCTAGAGGTTACCAAGAGCTAGAGGTTACTGTGAGCTGTGATGTCACCGCACTCTACCAAGGGTGACAAAGTGAGACTCTGTCTCTTAAAAAAAAATTATATATATATATATATATATATATAGTAACTAAGGTATGTCCTTAAAACTTCCCATCACTTAAAAAATAAATCCTTCCTATTGGGGAAAATTTACATTTATTGTATACACACACACAAAAATGATTGAACTAAAAGAACATATACTTTCAGGTTTAACATTTGCCTGTCTTTTTGTTCATTTTCTATTTTGTATTCCAAACTGCAGTCAGCAGTGATTCTTCATGATTCTGCAATATTATATTTTTTCTTATTTTTCTGTTATGTAAGTAATTCTGTTTGTCAATAACTTGACCTAGATGTCTATTGTAAACTTCAATCTAAAAAGGGATAGTTGATAGCCTGGAAAAGTTGGTTAGAGCCACTTAAAATACAGTTCATTGATTTTATCCACACATGTCTTTCTTACCAAAACAGAAATTACATGAGAAGAGCACAAAATTATGAGTCTCCATGCTATCATTTTAGAGGTACCCAGTCATTACACTGTCTTTGACCTATGACAAATTATTGGCTTTCACTGGCTGCAAAACTCAGTGCTTTTCACTTTCTCTTCCTTTTATAGGTACAGCAATCACAGTAGGTACCAGAAGGTTGAGTCTGATCTCCACTTTCTTTTATATGGGTAGTCATGTTTCCTTGTCTTTATTCTTCATCTGTAAGTAACTTCAAGTCTGGCTACACTTCCTAATTATTTATTAAAATACCATGATTGGGCAATGGCTTGTATCCTTTAATGTTCATTTAAAGTATTTTTTGCTTTTTAAATCATGTCTGCTAAGAAACAAACAAACAAAAAGACTGTTCCATTTTACCAAGAATGGCACAAACGGTGTTTGTCTTTTCCATTATTTTTTTGAAAAAATTCTAGACTTTTGTACAATTTCTTCTATTGTATTAAGTTACCTTTACCTTCTCAGGGAATAGAACCTTGTCCCTTAAACCTCTTCACTTCCCACGTCAGAGTGATCAGCTTATATTTACTGCACACATCATTGACACCTGCCTCAGGCAGACTGATGAAGCAGATGTCTGCAAGGTCAATGGAATAATAATCTCACTGTTTCCCTTTGAGTAACATCAAACTACACTCCTTTGTGGTTTTCTCTAGAGTTACCACGAACTATTTTACCCTAAATCTAATCAGAGCAATCTACTTATTCACTTCAACTATTTACGAGACGCTTTTTGGCACACTGCTTTTATGCTGCCCTAGTCATTTTTCTTTTCTTCCTACTAACTCTGCCTAATCTTTAAGTTGCACAGGTGCACAGTTATTTGCTGAGGCAGGCATTATTACTCAGGGCTCTTTTACAGATACCGAACACAAAGATCACAGCAATGGACCACATAATGATGTTTCGGTTAATGATGGAAATGATGGTGGTCCTATAACATTACAGTATGATATTTCTACTGTTATTTTTCTATCTTTAGATACAGCTAGATACACAAATATGTACCATTGTGTTACAGCTACCTACAGTATTTAGTACACTAATATGCTGTACAGCAGGGGTGTCCAACCTGTAGCCCATGGACTGCGTGCAGATTATTTGAGGACTATTTTGCTCATCTGTGGTGTTGGATATTATGAAAAGTGTGCATTATGCATGGGTCCTTTTTAATTCTTTAATTTTTTATTGCTCATCAGCATTCATTAGTGTTTGTGTTGCATTTCATGTGTGGCTCAAGACAACTTTTATTCTTCCAGCGTGTAACAGAAAAGAATAGAGGCTGGAAACTCCTACACAAGTTTGTAATTCAGGAACCATAGCCCCATTATACCGTATAGGTGAATAGTAGGCTCTACCTAGGTTTACAGTGTTTTTTAAATTTTTTTAAAATCGTAATTGTGTACATTAATGCATTTATGGGGTACAATGTGGTAATTTGACATACAATGTGGAAAGCTTACATCAAACTTGTTAACATAACCAACATCTCACTTATTTGTTGTGATAAGACATTTATACTCTACCCTTAATAGTTTCAAAATGTACCATTGCATTATGCACAACAGATGAGGTCCCGCCAAATACCTTCCCTCCTAGGTTAACAGTTAATAATGCTCTCACAGTGATGAAATTATCTAATGACACATTTCTCAGATGTATCCCCATTGGCACCATCAACCTCTCCAGGATCTGTAAGTAACACATTTCTTCTGTTTCGTACTTTTTTTTTTTTTTTGCAGTTTTTGGCTGGGCCTGGGTTTGAACCTTCCACCTCCAGCATATGTGGCCGGCGCCCTATTCCTTTGAGCCACAGGTGCTGCCCTTTTTTTTACATTCTGATGTCATCTCCTCATTGTGTCTCATCTGATCCACGCATCTACACCTCACTTTTGTACAGTCAGGGAAGGGCTTATGACTTCCTTCTGGAGAATGGCTTATCTTGCTTCATGGCCACTCTCAATAGATAGACCTCAATGTCAAATTAGAAAGAAACAAAACCGGTAAAACTCACAAGTTAGTGATTAGTTTTCTATAGAGAATATTTAAAGCAGACCTCCACTGAAGAGACTTAGATGAATTACAGGCAGTGTAACTTTTTTTGTTCTCTCCTTTGCACTATAATTCCTCTTTTAGTAACTTTCGGGATTTAAAATATATGTTTTTAGGACATTCATTTATTTAACAAATTTCCTATAAATCTTTTTTCACCTCCAGCGAAATATCCCCAGAGCCAGCTCTTTATGTAACTGTCTTACAAATGTTTCAGGGTTTGAATGGCCCCACTGGTAGCAAAGTGTGTCAAGTTATAATTTTCTGATTTTTATTTTAATAAACTTCGGTTTGGGGACCAGGTTTATATTCATGAGAAAATCACAGAGATTTCTCATCTATCCCTTGCCTCCATCTCCTCAGACTCTCCCCCTGGGAACATCCTGCACCCTCCTGGTATATTTCTAAAAACTGAGGAGCAGCATGGGCTCCTGATTTCACTGAAGTTCATAGTTTATGTTAAGCTTCACCTTTCCTGGGGTAGATTTTTATGGATTTTCATGAATGTGTATCATCTCCAGAGCTTCTCTGCTGAGAACATTCTGGTACTTTGTGCTCTGACTCGTCATCCCTTCCTCCTCTCTAAGACCCAGAAACCACTCATACTTTTACTGTTTACGAAGGTTGTCCCTTTCCAGAATATCATGTTGGAATCATACCATATGTAGCTTTTTAAGATTATCTCCCTTTATGAATAACATGCATTTTAGCATTCTTCATATCTGCTCATGCTCTGTTAGTTTTTCTTTTTTCATTTTACTTTTATTTATTTATTTTTTTGAGACCGAGTCTCACTATATTGCCCTTAGTAAAGTGCCATGGCATCACAGCTCACAGCAACCTCAAACTCTTGGGCTTAAGTGATTCTCTTGCCTCAGCCTCCCAAGTACCTGGGACTACAGGGGCCTATCACAATAGGGGCCTGGCTATTATTTGTTGCTATTGTTGTAGTTGTCATTGTCGTTCAGCAGGACCCTCCAACCCTGGTGTATGTGTCTGGCACCCTGCCTGGGCATCAAGCCTATTTCTTTTATTTTTAGTGCTGAAAACTATTTCACTGCTTGAATGAACCACAGTTTATCCATTTACCGACCTAGCTTCTTAGCTGCTTCCAAGTTTTGGCAATTATGAATAAAGCCACTGTAAACATCTGAGTGCAGATTTTTGTGTGAACATAAATTTTCAGCTTATTTAGTTAAATATCAAGGAGTGCAATTGCTGGATAGTGCAGTGAGAGTATGTTTAACTTTATAAGAAACTGCCAGACTGTCTTCCAAAGTAGCTGACCACTGTGCATTCCCACCAGCAATGAATAATTGTTTTTGTTGCCCCACATCCTTGCCAGCACTTAGTGAGGGGTATCAAAATTTTAGAATCTTATAAGTCAAATAGGTGTGTAGCAGCATTTCACTGTTGCTTTAATTTGCAATTCGTTAATCACATATGATGTTGGACATCTTAATGCCTTTTGTCACCTGCCTATCTTCTTTGGTAAGGTGTCTATTTAAGTATTTTGCCATTTTGTAATTGTGTTATTCATTTTCTTTTTATTAGTTCTAAGGATTCTTTGTATATTTGGTTCTTTGTCAAATACATCTTTTTCAAATATTTTCTCCCAGTCTGTGACTTGTCTTTCATTTTCTTGACAGGGTCTTTCTCAGAGCGATTTTTAATTTTAACGAGGTCAAACTTATCAAGTCTTTCTTTCATGCTTTATTCTGTTGGTGTCCTATATTAAAAAGTCAATGCCAGATCCAAGACCATTCATATTTTCTCCTGTCTTCAAATCTAGAAGTTTGATTTAATTTATTTTATGTCTATAATCTATTCTGGAGTTAATTGTTGTGAATGGTGTAAAGTCTATACATCAATTCTTTCTCTATTTGCATATGATGTCCAGCTATTTCAGCAACTATTGGAAAGACTATCTCTTGGTCATTATTTTGCCTTTTTTTCCTGCAGTAAAGATCAGTGTTTTAAGTATTTTTAATTTTTTTTCTGTAGTTAAAATATTACCATGCCTTGCATATATTTTTTATAATTTAAACAACTTAAACTTGCTATTGTACTAGTAGTAACTAGCCAAATAGTAACAGTTCTCCTCTTTATATTTATCTAATTCTAAATTCACTTTGAACCCTCAGGCTCAAAAAAAACAGACCACTAGAGAAATGAGGTGGATGGAAAAACAATGATGCCTAAAAGAAAGGAAATCTTATTTTTGAATGACAATTTAAATACTGGTTGCTACCTTAGTATTTTTAAATCAAAACTGTATGCTGTTATCCTTAAAGACTGCAGTGTTTGATAGCAAAAAATGAACTCAGAACTATGGGGTTGCTGAGTTCCTACAATAGAGGATACGGAGAGCTTCTTCCCCTAGGTGCATTTTAAAATGGAATTGGAAAGACAGTCACATTTTCATTTGATAGCAGCCATTGTGAAATGCTTGTTCAACATTATACTGAGAAACTAAATGTGGCGATTTCAGTCATAGTTAACTTAAAGTCAAATAAGATATAAGGAACGGAGAATGCGATGGAGATGGATTGCATTTCCAATATTCTTGAAAATAAAATATGGAGCCCAGCCATGGTGGGAACTCAGGAGTGTGAGACCAGCAGGAAGACCACCACCTTGGCCTCCAGGTGTGTGAAGATTACAGGTGTGAGCCACCACACCGGGGCTATAAGATCCAGAGAACTTAAGTGATTTGTTAATTCATGTGAATGCCAGAAGAATGAGCTAGGTTTCCTGATCTTCAGTGCAGTGACCTTTCCATAATACATTTAAATTCCTCAGCAGGTAGTGTACTTTAGTAACCCACTGATAAGATATTTAATGTTTTATTTGATAGAAATAAATTTTGAAGCTCATTAATACATTTATCCTATCAATGATTTTGCAAGGTTAGTTATTATCATTCTTACATACCCACATATACTAGAACATTAAATAATATGGCCAAGGTCACGTAATAAATAAGAAATGATGTGTGATCCTGAAGCTTCACTTTTACCTGAGTTCAGATCCCAATTTTTTTCCAGACATTGACTTCCCTAACTCCTGGAAGTTTCCATTGACCATGAGTATTATAACATTCTGGAGGGCACTTTACTTCAGTCAATGATATCAGTCTCTATCAGGCCATGGCAATCATAAAGATCATACAAATGTATGATTACTTTCTGATACTGCTCCATCCTGAGGTTTCCCTTAAAGTGAGGCTCACGTGAGAATATGCACAGTAATAGCTGTTTGTTACACATGTATAAATGATTGAGCGAACTTTACATGGCTGATTGTTTCAAAAGTGATTCGTTCATTATTTCATGCTCTGATCAGATTTTTATTGTATTTGTGTGGACACATACACATATGAGAATCGTACTGGTTACATTTTTACCCTATCAAGAAAGTCTTGAACACTGATCCAGGCCCCCATGTCTAACTACTCCTGGAATCTACTATCAACCTTCAGAATAAAAAGTTGTCTCTGAGGTTTCTCAGTGCCGATATCCTGCATTTCTGAATTAACAACAAATGCAGATTTCTCTTTGATGGCTCTTTTATAGCTTCATGCAGCTGGAGAAAAACCAACTGCCAAGGGAACTCAATTTTCTTTATCATCAATTTGACATCCGTTAGCAGATGGCTTTTGGATACCATAGTAGTCTTCTTAATTTGTGTCTTTATATAGTGTAGAAAACACTCTTGGTTAATTGCTTGATTATTACATTTAATTCTTCGTCAACCATATACATACTTGTTTTGGAAGATATTCTAGAGAACGAGTTATAAAAAAAGACAGAGATTTGAGGGTAGAACTGCTCCCGGGCCTTTGAAACATAAAGTGGTATACCTGAGGGCAGCCAAATAAGTTAAAATATCCCCTGCCTTCAAACCAGTCAACTTTCTCTGAAGCAGGCTATTTATTCTGAATATAGCAAATTATCACAAGCTCAACGTATCTAAAGAAACCAAAAACCAAAAACCAGAAAGCCAATGAATGAAGAAAGGACAACAGGCAGGAAAGGACTCTAAAGTGAAACATCTTTCCATTTGAACATTAAGGTAAAGTGCAAATAAAGTATTTATATCCTTTTTCATATTTAAGTAAAGAGGTCATATTTAAACATGACACTGGGAGAATAACAGTTTCTCCAAGGGGATGTAAAACTACAATTTACAACTACCTGAAACTGTTGGCATTCCTTTCAGTGCAAATGTACCCCATTTCTCTGCTTTGGAACCCACTTCCCCCATGAGAAAACTGAAAAACTCTATACAAATTGAGAGAACTGATTCAATCACAAAACAAAATTACACACGCAAACTTGTACATACACAAAAAGAAGAATTCAGTGCACGATGAGGATTCATTATTAATATGAAATCACCTCATACTTTCAACCCTGACAAAGGTTTATCAACTGCACAAACATATCCATCAAAACAACTATTAATTTTGATTTCTAATCTTAGTTCTTCATTTTCATTTATTCTTTGTCACATGGTAAGGGTTTCTTGAAAAATGATGGAAAATTATACTCTCATTCTTTTAATGAAATAAATTACACCTGTCCTATATTAAGCATTTAGAATACATTCAACAGATAGATTTAGTGGAATCAGAAAATCCTTAGAATAGTCGTTTCATTGTTATTATAGAATAAGTTTCTGAACTAATATTACGAATAATGAATATTCTATTGAAGTTTATGCTGCCGCCATGGGGAATGGAAATTCTCAGTAATTAATATAAAATGTAGAAATTGCTGTTGCCAATTAACCATGACAATTGGAGCATCTAAGTAGATTTCATTATTTAACTGTCAAAGGAAAATCCATTTGGAGAAAATTGTAAGTTCTTTTACTGTTCTTTCCAAAACACCGGATTTATACATGCCCATGGAAACTGAGCTACATAATCAATAGGTTATTTCTAAGGAATACTCTTAAATGTCAATATTGAGTATTTGCAACCAAGTAATTAAAAATATCATAGATTGAATTAAATCTACGTATTGTGAAATCTTATGTGAGTTGATTTAGAAATTTCTTTATCAATGGTCTCCATATCCTTTTGATTTCACTTTTGCTTCTTTTAACATATATTGTCTTGTTCAAACTGGGGAATAAATAAAACTGGTTTTTTAGACTCTAGTCTGCCAATACACTAATATAGTAAAATGGAAAGCGAAAAAGCTTTGGATTAGAGTAGCACCTGTTGCTCAGTGGGTAGGGCACCAGCCCCATATACCCAGAGCGGCAGGTTCAAACCTGGCCCTGGCAAAATTGCAACAAAAAAATAGCCGGGGATTGTGGCAGGTGCCTGTATTCCCAGCTACTTGGGAGGCTGAGGCAAGAGAATCGCTAAGCCCAGGAGTTGGAGGTTGCAGTGAGCTGTGACGCCACAGCACTCTACTGAGGGCAATAAAGTGAGACTCTTCTACAAAAAAAGAAAAGCTTTGGATTTAGTGAAGTCAGTGTTTGAAACTCATGCTGTAATACTAGCTACTTAAATTACTTAATAAAAGTAACATTAAGTCTCAGTCACCAGAAAGCAGAACTGGTAAAATCTATATTGTAGAAACACAGTAAGAAATACATGAGTTTCTTCTTGTGCTAAGCAGAGTGCCTGCCACAAAATAGATTCCAAATACATTTTTTTCTTTACTTCCAAAATATAGTCTATGTAAAAAACTCCAGAAAAAAACTGAGTCATAGCTTATCTGGTAAGATTTTGGGGTGAAACAGAGTATAGGAAACCTGAGTTAATAGGACGAGCAACAGGAAAGATACTCCTCGACCATGTTAGTGGATGTAGTGAACAGGGTCCTCCCATTACCCCCATTGCACTGCTGTTCACACTTTTGTGCCACCATCTCCCCTTGAGTGTAATTAGGACCCATGGCTTTCTTCTAATCAATAGAATGTGGTAAAGGTGGCGCAATGTCATGTTCTTAGTTATGTAATATAATAATCTCTTGTTAGCATCGGAGAAGTAAACAGCCATGTTACGGGAACCAAATGGCAAGGAACTTTGAGGAGCTGAAGGGACACCTCTAGGAGCTGATGGCAGCTTCTAGCCAAACTTCAGGAAGAAGTCAGGGGTGTAACTTAGTTTTAAAATCATTAGGAAATGAATTATCCCGTCAACCTGAGTGAGCCTGGAAGATGTTGTACCCAGTTAAGTTTCCAGATAAGAATTCAGCTCTGATGAATACATTACTTGCGTTCTTACAGAGGGAGGAACTACCTAAGATTTGTCCAGGTTCCTGAATTCATAGAAACTCTAAGATAAAAAATTATTATTTTTAATCCATCAAGTTTATGCTATAAAGTAGCAAATGAGAAACCAATCTAGTGAATTAGCTTGGGTAAACTATTATTTCCTACCTTTTTTATTCTGTCCATCTTTAAAATAGGAAAATCTAAGTTATGAATATGAATTCTTGAAAAAATAATCCAAACATGTGCACAACATAAACCAAGTAGTCCTCATAAATTATATGCCTACATCACTTCCTAGAAGTAAATAATATTTTAGCACCTATAGTAAACCGATTTTCCCAACTCATAAGGATAAATGAAAATTTTAAAATGATTTAACTTTATGCTTTTAAAAAAATTTATCAAACACAAAAGCGAAATTTTTATTGGCTGTTGGGTTTAAAGAGATTTTAAAGCTAATTTAGGACATTATATTATGCTATGTAACATTAGATCTTAAATTTCATGTTCTATCTGTGGGAATTTTAAGAAAGGAAAGCCATTGCCAATAGAAGACGACTTTAATAAATCTAGGTTTTTCTTTAATATTGCTGCCAACTGGCCATGTATCCTTATGAAAACCATTTCATCTCTATAAACCCTTAAGTTACACCTTGCAGCTTTCAAATTATATATTTTTTGGTATCTGCACTTTATTGTTTGTGTGTTTTGACTTTCATAACAGTTACTGGTCATTCGCAAACCTGACTTACCCTCCCAAATCATACTCAAAGTTTACTATTATTATCATTATTTGCATTGTTGATGCAGATAACTAGTCACCATCCCTGGACTTTCTTCTTCCGTAACTTTGGGATGCAGTTATGGAGTCGATATGTTAAGGCATATTCACAGATGATTCTGATTAACTTGATTGAAAAACAATAATTTAGATATTTTATGGACATACATATAACACCGATTGGGAAAGAGTGATCTGAAAGGTAGTGTAAGCTACGGGAGAGAAGCAGCAGCCACTGCAGCCCTGGACTGCATGAAGGGACAACTGCCAATGAGCACGTTTTAGGAAATACTTATTGAACTTCTGGCTCCCGTTTTCCATTTTCCCCGTATTTTTCTTTTATTGTTATTCTTTGTTTGAAACTTTCCCTGTATTTTTCTTTTATTGTTCTTTGGTGTCCTTAGCAAAGCATATGTTTTCCTTTTATCATATCCAGAAATACTCCTAGTTCTCGTAGAAGCCTTTGTGCTGTGCAGGTATGAGAATTCTTCTTTGGACCTGTTCAGACCGAGCAGGTGAGGTCTTCCAATACTATTTCCTTGTTTTGGGCTTCTTTTCCCCTATGTTCGTGACACCTGGGATTGACTTCATCTGGTACCTGACTGGAGTCAAGTTCTTTAGCAGCACTTTTTGTGTGTTCAAAAGTTGATTTTTGACTTGTACATTGTTAACTTATGTTTATTTCTCAAACACTATCTCTCTCCACCAACCTATAGCAACAATTAATATACTGTGTCTGTAGGTTGGCTTATTTTTTAAATTCCATATAAAAATGATCGTACAGCATGTGGTCTTTTGTGATTGCGTTATTTCTCTTAGGATGTTATAGTATCAAGGTCTGTCGAATGGTAGCGAGACAGGGAACTAGCAGATACTGCTTTGGCTACAGCATTGCTATGGGCATTGCTGCCGCACTTCCTGAGCCAGAAAGTCTCAAACAAAGTTTCTAACTTCCCTGATCACTGCAAAATGAAGGCAGGGCGAGTTCCAACCCAATTAAACCAAGATGGTGGAGAAACATAGTCCCTTCCTTTGTTTAGACTGCTGATTAAATAGAAAGACAGGGACTAGTGAAGGGACCTGGAGGGGAAATGGGAAGTCAGGGGGAGAAAGAGTAGGCAAAGAGCAAGGAAGTCGGAGGAGCACTCAAAATCCACCTGAAACCACACGGCATCTTGGGACCTGCTCTGGTGATGAGCTGCAGGAACAGAGGCAGAGGGTGAGGTGAGATGCCCCAGGATGCTGGCGGGAGGCAACCTGTGTTGCTGGGTAAAGGGACAAAAACTGCTGCCAAGGGAGAGGGGAACAATCAAGGCACAGGAGAAAAATCACATAAGCCAATGAAGGATCCTGGGGGAGAGGTAGAAAAAGCCAAGCACCTCAAGTCAACAAGAGAACACACTGGGGACCCCTCAAGGCATCGGAGGCTCTCCTATCAAGAAACTTCTGCTATTGGCTGCTCCCACTCCTGAGTTCCTTCTCCCACTGCTAGAGACCAAGAATCTGGTAGGGAAAGACATCTCTGGAAACCCTCGGAGGCTGGTTCCCCTCGGCCACGGCTGGTTACCTTCTGTAGAGAAAGTTAGCCTTTACTCTGTGGAGCAGACTTTCTAACTTTCTATAGTTTTTGAATAAATCTCGCTTTCAGTTAATACTGTCTTCTCTCTTGGGGCAAGCTAAGGACCCATCTAGACATTAAGCGGTTTCCAGTTTTGGGAGTTAATTTCCTGTATCATTACCCAGGCATTAGAACCTTATTGTTTTTTGTGGTCAAAGAATATTATATTTTATGGATCCACCACATGTTATTTATCTACTGATGAATGGACTTTGCATTGTTACCCTTTTTTGACCAATTTGAATAGTCATGTACAAAGTTTTACATAAAAATATGTTTCCATTTCTTTTGGGTATAGAATTGGAAATGGAATTGTTTGGTTGTATGGCAACTCTATGTCTAATGTTTTGAGGAAAAGACAAACTATTTATCAAAGTGGGTGCACCATTTCACATTCACATAGGCAATGAATGAGGATTGTAATTTTTCCATGCACTTGTCCAAACTTGACTGACTTTTAAATTTTAGCCATTTTAATGGATGAAATTTGTATCTCATTGTGGGTTTTTTTTTTTTTTGCAATCATCTAATGACTAATAATATTGAAAGGCCCTTGCCTTTATTGTGGACAATTTGTCTATCCTCCTTGGAACTTATAATGATGTTCCTCTTCCTTGAAAAAACAAACAAAAAGAGAAAATCTAATCAAAACCTTTGCTCATTTTTAATTAGAATGTACTTTTACTGTTGAATCATTAGTGTTGTTTATGCCGTCAGGACACAATACCCTTGTCTTTTCATATCATTGATGGTGCTATATGAATGAGGAAAGATTTTAATTTTGATTAAATCCAATTTATTCAATTTTAATTGTAAAATGTTGTACTATTTCTTGAGTGACATTTTCACCTCAAAGTCTATTGAACCTTATATTAATACAAACATTTTAGCTTTTTTATGCTTATCATTTGCATGGTATATATATATTTTCAAGCTTTTATTTTCCATCTCATTGTATGTTTGGCTGTAAAGTGTATGTCCTGTAGATACAAGAAGTTGATTTTTTTTCCAAATCATTCTGTCAATTCCTACCTGTAATTGGCATGCCTAATAGATTTATGTTTAATTTTAATTCTCTTATTGCTTATTTTATTATATTGTTAGTTATTTTTTAATTGTAGCAATGAGGTCCACAAGCAGCATATTAAGTAATCTAGTTTGATTACCACCAGCTTAATTATAATATTCAATAACTTTGTATTCAAAGGCTGGAGGTGGAATTCTCAGTGTACAGTCTCTGTCTTCCTACACATTGAATAGATCATCCTGCTCCCCTCTTGCTTCCATTATTTCTGACACAAGATCAGCCTTTTATCTTATTGAAGATCCCTTACCCATGATGAGATGGTTTTCCTCCTTGTTGATTTCAAGCTCTTTGACCTTTTTCAAGTTGACTGATGTGTCTCAGTGTTCAATTTTGGAAGTTTTCAGCTCCTAGTCTTTCTGATATTCTTTCCCCTCTTTTCTATTTTACTCCTTCTTTAGTGTCGTGATGCATATTTTGGGACACCTGATGGTTTCCCACCATTTTCTGAGTCTCAGTTAGCCACCCATGTAGTCCTCTTTTCTTTCAGTTCCTCAGAAATAATTAAGAAATCTCAGCTGTCCTATGTTCAGGTTTGCTGTTTTTTCCTCCCCTCCACTCAAATCTGCTTTCGAGAATTTCTAGTGAATTTTTGCTTTAGTAGTCTTATTTTCAGCTAACTAATTTCTATTTGTTTGTTTTTCTTTTTTACTTATTTTTTGTTTCCTGACTGATAGTCTCTATGTGGTGATATTCCTTAATTCTTTGTACATGGATTCCTTTTAGTTTTTATTTATTTATTTATTTGTTTAGTAAGAGCAAAATATGATTTTCCCCAGGAATAGTTCCCATTGGGTTCCTTTCTAATTTTTTTTTTTTTTAATGTATGGACAAACTTTTTTTGTTTGCTTGTTTCTTTGCATGTCTCATAGAAGAGTTTGTGGAAATAAAACATTTGTAATGATCTAATGTTAAACCTTTGGAAAAGAGATTTCTATATATCCTCTGGTTTTGTTGTTAACGTTGTTTGTTTAGTGAGTTTTCTGGACTATTTCTATGAAGTCAGTATTTTTTTGTCAGGTGTAGTCACTGAGGTTTCTGCTTCAATTAACTTAGTGCTCAGCTTATATTGTACAGAGATTTCCTTTAATTTACTAAACCCACAAATCTCATAACCTTTGCAAAAGAATTCTGTGTGTGCATTGGGGTATGATTTCAACTATCCGTAAGTTTACAATTATGGCTTACCTTCATTTCCAGCTTGTTTAGATTCTTGAAGTCAATGTCCAGATGAAAGATCAAGACACTCTCCAGTGTTTGGGGCGTAGATATAAACACAGGAATATTTTGGAGCTTATCCAAGTCCCATATGAACATCTCATTGCACATAATTTTGGAGCTGATCCAAGTCCCATATGAACATCTCATTGCACATAATTTCATTGTAAGTTTTGTGGACACCCTCTTCTTATGTCCAATTGGTATTACTGCCTCAGGGTATCTTCAACATTAAATAATTAGGGCAATAATTTGACAAACACTAAGGTATAGAACTTCTTTCACTAAGCAAGCTCTTAGTCAGGTTGGTCAGAATTAAAAGCCTTTTAGGGGAGCTTTTTCCTGACTGAAGTCCATTTTGTGATGTTATCATTGATAGTTTGAGGAAATCCATTCTAATGGCCCCCAGTCACCACTTCCCTCACATACCTTCTTTTGAAATTAAATTTCTTGGCCTATAGAACAACATAAAATCCAAAATCAATCTGTGAATACTTTCAAGTATTAAGGGCAAAGAGTGTTTGTCTGTAGCCAGGTTTTATAGGTTGGTTAGAATTTTTTATAACTTTACCAAATTGTTTTTTTATAAATCTACATACATTTAATTTTTGAAAAATACGTACATTGATTAGAACTAAGATTAGTTCCTTATCTTTGGTTACTGAAATATAAGCAAAAAGCCTATAAATATACATTTAAATGGTTCCATTTTGTGAAGGCAAGTTTAAATTCTTTTGTTAGTTAGAAAGGAAAAAATCCTGGATAGAACTCCATATGTGGCTTAGAACCTAATCACATAGAAGTGATTTAGGGCCAAGCTCCATGGGGGCAGGCCTGCAGGCAGGTACCTGTATATATCTGGACTTTCCCAACTACTCCCTAAAGATGATTAACTGCCTCCAAATGGTCTGTTAAAGGATCAAGCATTTAAACCACTTATTTCCCCAGAACCATGGTTTTGTTTTTGATTACTTAGCATAAGAATAACTTTAGTGAAGTGGTTATCAGTTAATCCAGTTTATCCATAGGCCCATAAATACCAGGCACTAAGAGGCCTGGGGCCAAGGTTTAAGTCTGGTATGTTCATTGATTAAGTCATGTGCCTATAAAAGCTTTAGTGGAAGAAATAAAGTTGCTGTTTGCCTGAGTGAGCTTTCAGCCTTCTTATTCTCCAACATTTCATCGCAGGCTCAACCTCTGCCCATCTGCCTACTGAAGAAACATTCACACAACATTGAAATGTCCATTTCTTATTATTTTTAATTACAAAACATTAAGAAGTTACAATTTTTTTTGTTACATGGATAACTTTTTGAGTTACAGCAATAAGTGTGCCCACACGTAGAGCTCATTGCACACATTCAGTGTTTATTGTCCCTCCCCTCCTTCACCATCCCCCCTGCTTGAGTTTCAATGAATTTCAGTTCCCTTTGTGCACATGTGTCTTTGTCACTTAGTTCCAATTTAATAGCCAGTATATGTGGTGTTTTGCTTTCCCATTCTTGAACTATTTCACTTAAGATGATCGTCTCCAGTTCCATTGTTCATTGCAAATTGTTCGTTCTTTTTTATGGCTGAATAGTACTCCATAATGTGTGTGAATGTGTCTGCATGTGTGTGTAGCACATTTTTGAAACTCCACACAAAAATTGATGGGCACTTTTATTGATTCCACATCTTTGCAATTGTGAATTGTCCATAATAAATATTCAAGCACAGGTGTCTTTTTGATAAAGTGACTTCTTTTCCTTTGAGTAGACATCTGTATTGAAATTGCTATATCAAATGGTAGTTCTACTTTTATTAACAGGTATTTGAGGATTCTCCATGCTATTTGCAATATAGGTTGCACTAATTTTCGGTCCTGCCAACAGTATATAAGCATTCCTTCCTCTGTACATCCACTCCAGCATCTATTGCTAAAAAATACATAGGATTTTTTTTTATTAAAAAATATTCTTTCAGGATTGAGGTTATGTGTCACTGTGGTTTTAATTTTTATTTCTCTAATAACTAGTGACATTGAGCATCTTCATATGTATATTGGCCATTTCTTTATCTTCTTTTGAAAAGCTTCTCTTCATGCCTTTTGCAGAATTTTTAATGGAGTTTGATTTTTTTTCTTGCTGATTTGCTATAGTTCTTTGCAAATGCTGAATATTTATTGGACATATAGTTTGTGAATATTTCCCCCCCTTCTGAAGGTTTTCTGTTTGCTATATTGATTATTCCCTTAGTCCTGCAGAAGTTTTTTAGTTAAATCAATTCCCATTTATTTACTTTTATTGTTTCTGTAATTGCCACTGAGATCTTCATCATAAATTCCTTACCCAGGTTGATATGTAGAAGAGGTTTTACTGCATTTTATTATAGAGTTCTTTGGTTTCATGCCTTACATTTGGTTTGTTATCCGTCTTGAATTAATTTTTGTGAGTGGTGAGAGATGGGGTTCCTGTTTCTTTCTTCTGTGTGTGGCTCTCCAGTTTTCCCACCACCATCTACTGAATGGGGCTTTTTTTTTTTTCCTAGAGACAGAGTCTCACTTTATCACCCTCAGAAAAGTGCTGTGGAGTTACAACTCACAGCAAACTCCAGCTCTTGAGGTTAGGCGATTCTCTTGCCTCAGCCTCCCGAGTAGCTGGGACCACAGGCACCTGCCACAACACCTGGAATTTTTTGTTGCAGTTTGACTGGAACTGGATTTGAACCTGCCTCCCTTGGTATGTAGGGCCAGCGTCCTACTCACTGAGCCATAGGTGCTGCCTCTGAATAGGGTTTCTCTCCTCTGGCATATAGTGTCTGCTTTATGAAAAATCGGTTGGGTGTAGGTAGATGGTTTATATCTGGGTTCTCTATTTTATTCCATTAGTCACTTTATTATTATAAAATCTTCATGTTATCTGAAAAATATAAAAAATAAACCTATATGTGTGTATTAATTACATATATTTCTGCTTTACAATTTAAAAGTTGCTTTCTTGTAGATTTTTCATGGTACCTCTCCATGTACTTATGTTTACAAAATCTTGGCATAAACAGAATTTTTTTTCTTTTGTAGCTTTTTAAAAATTTTTTTTGGTTGGGGCTGGGTTAGAACCCACCACCTCCGGTATATGGGGCTGGCACCCTACTCCTTTGAGACACAGGCACCGCCCAACAGAATTTATTTTTGTTTTTGTTTTCAGAGATGATTCTTTTTTTTTTTTTTTTTTGAGACAGAACCTCAAGCTGGCACCCTGGATAGATTGCTGTGTCACAGCACACCGCAACCACCAAATCCCGCTCAAGCGAGTCTCTTGCCTCCGCCTCCCAAGTAGCTGGGACTACAAGCACCTGCCACAATGCCCGGCCATTTTTTGATTGCAGCCTGCAGCTGTCATTGTTGTTTGGCGGGCCTTGGGCTGGATTCGAACCCACCAGCTCAGGTGTACCTGGCTGGTGCCTTAGCCCGTTGAGCCACAGGTGCTGAGCCAGAGATGGTTCTTTTTATTATAAGAGGTTTTGGTCCCCCATGTGACAACTTTAACCAGTTAACTTCATTTTGAACTACATCTTCAGTTTAACAAACTTCTACTAAAATATTTTAGTTTTTCTCTTCCAGCTTCTTATCCTGGTGCAAAAGTCAGGTTGTATATTTCCTTCTGGGAAGATGGGCTGTTAAATGACCAATAGCCAGTGGAATAACATTGTGGAATCTACAACTTCCTTCTTAGGTAAATACGATTATCCCTCTAGAAAGTTAGTTTTCTGAAGAAGTATAATGTGAAGTTATGTGACAAAAGTGAATATTCCTTTAGTGAAACACGAAAGCCACCAAGTCAGTCAACACAATTTTGACTTATTATATTTCAGAAACTAATATTCAAAGATATGAGTTGGAAAATTCTGTGTTCTTAATATTCTGAAAAAACAGTTAATTTCTTTTGACTACCATATCATATTTGGAAGTTTGCCATCACATTCTGAGAAGCCCACATTAGGTGGCATTAACCTATTTTTTTTAAAAAAAGGAAGTCCCTGGTGTTTTTTATTACTGTAACACTGAGTCTCTTAAGTAGAATAAAGAACCGTAAGGGTAGTATTCTATGCTTTTATAATCATCTGAATTTACACATGCATGACTAGCAATTGAAAGTTACAGGACAAGTATGAATCTATACCTTCCAATTCACAGAGTTTCTCAAAGACACCAAACTCCACTTCACTTTACCACCATTTGTAGCATTTCTGCTATAATCCAGCTTCACCTGTGAAGTCCAGTAATTTTATAAGACTGTGGCTAAAAGCAAATGCCATCATATGAAACCTAGAAAATATTCAATATATGTAACTAACCTTAACATAAACAGGCTTTTTTAAGAGAACATTTGAAATATAGAGTCTTGCCAAAATTCTTCCTTCTTTAACTCCCTTTTGAGTCAACAAAAAACATAATATTATAAGTAACGCAGTTTAGAGCCTCACATTTTTCATATTAGGATTTGCTGTGACGTGATACCTCTACATTTGGGTTTTTATATAAATGTATATAAATGATGCAAATTCATCATGCAAATTTATGATGTAAATTTATGTAATACTTAAAATCTTTAAGACCACTAATCATTGGGTCCATCTTTTGAACCCATTAACTATGAAATTTACAGGGGGTCTTCAAACACTACCTTTCAACACTGGCAATAATTGAAAACATGCTTAAGAAACCTCATTTCGCATGATTTCTTTTAAATGAAGGCTGTAAGCATTTTTTGAATAGGAAATTTATGGAAAGAGAGGTTTAAAGAACTATGTGGGGGGTAGAAAGAATGTAGTACTACTACGTAAGTGCTCTAGGTAATGATTATGAAACTTAAGTTGTGTTAATTAACATAAGTTGGAGGCAATAGAAATAATTTGACACGTGGATTTTTGTTTTAGTAATGAAATGAAAATACCGTGCACCTACTGTAACAGCGTTGAGCTTACATGTCAGTGGACTAGTTTGTCTTGTCTATAGTGTCCTTGTGCATACCTTCTTCAAGGCTAAATTGGGTCACATCTGAACCTAGTTCCTTTGCCCTTCTAGATGAGGAAAAACTGACCCGTTGCTTTACAACTCTGATGACAAAGCAAATCACTCCACAGTGTGGGGGAGAGGAAACAACGCTTGGAATCCTCAAATAAACAAGAAAAAGCAGCTGCGCTTTGTCTAACAATTGCTTTCAAATTAAACAAAACCTTGAGTCTTTTCTCACTATGTTCTGATTCCTTAGTGAGTGCAAGGACTTCCTGGCTTCTGGGATTGAGATGTCTGCAGATATCATGAGGCAACTGTTGCTTTTCTATACTGAACAGACATTACATTAGTATTTGTGTATGTGTTTCTGTTATAAAAAAGTTAACATCTTATCTCCAGTGTTTTGAAGTCTAGACTCTTACAAAATATTGCAAATATTTTATTAATGCCTCTATTTTCCCTTCCAAAAAGTACAGTGAGCAAGAAAACAAATTGGAGAGAAAATAAATCTACCTAAAATAATACCTGTTTAGTTAACAAATGTTTACAATGATAGCTCTTAAAAGTTTGCATTACATTTTGGACAGTCAATGTTTCCTTTTGTTTCAGTATGATGACTTTTTCAGTTAAAGGCACAATAAATTAATATCTTGTAAAAAGTGACACTTTGACATTTTAATTTCAGGCAAAGATGCACTCCATAATTTACTTGACAAAACAGTTCTTAGAAAAATTATGGAAAAAAGTTGAATTATGTTCCATGTTTGGATGAGCTCAAAACGTCTTTGCTTTTGTATGTATTCCAAGTAAAGGGATGAAAATAGTATGACATTTTTTGGAACTTGTATCTCTTATGGACATTAACTATTTCTATATGTTTCAAGATGTACTTGTGATTTTGCTTTAAATGTATTAAGTGAAGTTCGAGTGCAGAATAACCATAGCCCCAGAAAAGGTGATAAGTTGGTGATGGAAATGGTGCCTTAAAATAATGTATCTTTAAAAGAATGAGCACTTCTCATAGCTTCTCCACCACTTCTACCAAGTATTTTCCTTCCTAAGATAAATAAACCAACATTACATTACTTTCAGGCACAAACTATATTCATTTTCAAAAATTTGTTCCTTGTATAGAAATGTTTTCTTGTCAATTGTTATTTTTCTATATATGAATATATTTTATATATGTATGAACTTTTCATTTATCAGGGAGATTTCAAGAAGTGAATTAAGGCTGTTAAAGAAATGGATGGATTTCCAATGGTCACGATGGTGCAGTTTTTTATTGCCTTTATATCTTGATTCCTACTTTGATTCACAGTCTTAAAGATCCCTTATAAAGGATTTGCCTATATATGGGCATGCTGTTTTCATGTGGAATTTTGAGATATGCATGTACACCATTATTTTATTTTATTTTATTTTCCTAATGAGATCAAGTCTCACTCTGTTGGCCAGGCTAGAGTACTGTGGCATCAGCTTAGCTCACAGCAACCTCGGACTCTTAGGTTGAAGCAATCCTCCTGCCTCTGTCTCCCAAGTAGCTGGGATTACAGGCACCCACCACTATCCCTTCTAATGTGTTGTATTTTTAGTAGAGATGGACTAGCCAAGTAGACCAGCTCTTGCTCAGGGTGGTCTTGAAGTCCTAAGCTCAAGTGATTCTCCTTCAGCCTCCCAGAGTGCAGGGATTACAGGTGTGGGCCACCACTCTTGGCCTATATACATCATTTTGTATCAGCCAAACTGGAGGCAGAATACAACTGAAGCATGCTTTGGGTGATATTTTACATCCTATTGGTTTATAAAGTCAAGACAGCTTATAAGGAGTTCAAGGGGAAAAATAAAATGAAAATTTGCCTTCAGACATCAAAGTTCTATGCTCATAGTTTGTCCTGTCAATACTAGTACTTCATTTTTCTGAAACCACCCTTCAGAAAGAGGTTTCAGTATTTAGGATGCTATATCTTTGTTTAGGATGGTTATGAGCATGCTGGAAAAACCAGTGACACTGTACCATGTATCATTGGTCAGGAGATAATATCAAAGTAGAAAGACACAGAGTTATTTCTTCATAAGTGTTTTATAAACTTGTAGCATTTTGTATTGACGATATTAGGAGCTTACTAGGTAATGGAATATGAAATTCAACTTCACTCACAATGCTCAATTAGCCAGGATTATCAATTCCATTGCCCAGGAGATTCGCTCCTTGATAAAAATACTCTGAAATGCATTCTGAATCTTCAGTAGTATTATTAAGTTTTAGAGATAACAAATTCAGAAACTTACCTGGGATCTTTAATTTCTTAGTAAAATAATTTTACTGTATAAAAGAAATACAGATTCCACATTCTATAGTAACTTGTGGAGCACTTTAAAACTCCTGACATAAAAATGTACATATCTCAATGCCAGATACAGGCATATATTAGTTGTTATCTAATTTTTATCTTATGGCTCTTATAAAATATGTAATGGTGGTAATGTTCCACCCTTTCAATAAATGAGAAAATGGAGGCTCAAATTGATTTCTTTGATATTTTCATTTTCACAGGGTCTAGCCCTAGACCCTTTATCTAGTTTCATTTTCTTATCCACCACAATTTCTGCAACTTAACATGCTAACCTACCTAACATTTCTACCTACCTTTTTTATTTCCATATTATTTTTTTCTATTTCCTTTGACCCATTCACATCTAACTTCGAGGGCCAAAACTACCTCAACAACTGAGTGTTAAAAAGTATCATCTATTTTCTCAGTTGGGACTTTAACATTTCATGGCTCACTCTTCCATGTTCTCATACAGCGATTGAAAAACATCAGAGCATTTCTCATAATCCCTCCTCTGGCTCCTCAAAATAAGTGATCTTTTCTCTATTCTACTTTCAAAAAAGACATTGGATATAACATATACATTTCTCAACAGTGCTCCAATACCAATGGTATTTTCCATTTCATTACATGTCTTTTTCTTCCCCCTGCTTTATAACTTCAGAGGAAGCACTGTCCTTCCTACCATTGCCTCATGTTAAAGTTCCATCTCTGCACTTGGTCTTCGGCCATCCATTATGCAATGTTTTTCTTCTAAGCAAGTGCACATGTCTACACTATTCTCAGCAAATGAATAATAACAATGATGAAATTTTCAACATTTATTCTCATCTCTTTTTGGTCTTTTTCCCCCCCTTCATTTCTCTTTCAGATTAAATATAAGTGGGAAGGACTGTTGGTTGCATGACCTTAATGCCTGAGGCTATGGAGTGCCAGACGCTCCTGTCCTCACTGTGGGGTGGAGTCTATTACGCTGACCAGAAATTTGTCTGCTGGCCAGCTCCCACCTCTCCTGGGAAATTCTGGAGAAAAACAGAATAATCCCTACTTTTTGGCTGACCTTTTTATAACTCTACTTTTTTTCAGAGAACATACTCTTAGATAGTTTGAAATCTCGCCAAATTGACTTGAGTGTTCATTCCTAAATGTCCAAGCTCTTATGTAAATAGGTAATAAGCTTATTTCTATTTACACATAGTTATTCTTCATGTATAACAAAATTTTATTCATGTTGATACTTTTAGCTATGGATTATTCATCTTATATCTATAGACTGAGAGATGGCATGTATACAGAGGTATTTATTCACTTAATTTCCTGATACGCCTTTGGGATCTCCATCTCTATCTCTCACATAATAACAAGCTACTCAATTACAAAGATTCTTATTAAAGAAATCTAGTATTAAATATCCACTCTTACTGCAAATGTTTAATGCATTGCAGATATTATGTCTTTTCCCTTCAGCTGTTTTCAATCTGTCCCTGTCTTTGCTTTCTTTAGTTGTGTTGACATCCATGTAGGTATCTGTCCTTCTTGTATGTTAGTCTTCCTAACTTAAGAATTTATGTTGTTCTTCAATGATGGGAAACTTTCATTCATTATCTCTAGAGGAAGTATTTTATCTCAGCCTTTCTTTTCTCCTCAAGAACCCTACAAACATTCTTTTGATATTTTCATTCTGTTCTCTATGTCGCCTAATCTCTCTTTGATCTTGCTGGCTTATATGTTACTTCTAAATTCTGGAACATTGCTTTAGATTTATCACTCTACTTATTGTTATATTTTTAGTTGTATATATGTTGCTATGCTACCTAGATTTTCAGTTTCAAATTTTTAAGCCAATGCCTTTTAATGTCTAGATTTGTATTTGGCTTCTCACAGAAGTTTAAAAACTGAAAGCCTTTCTCTTGCATACATTTTTTCTAAATCACGAGGGTTTTTTTTGTTTGTTTGTTTGATTTTTGCTTGTTTTGAGGAACTTTACTTTTATACCTAAAAAAATCTGGCATACCATTGATTATGTTATTTCTTTTATTCTTTTAGCATCAGGATAACAAGTGATATTTCTGGAACTATTCTCTGTGAATTTCCATTTTTCTTAGTTTTGTTAACAACTGATTTTTTTTTTTGCATTTTGTTTTTCCGATATAATGTTTAAACATTCTAAGTTACTAATTTTATTCAGCTATACAAAGAATGTTTATATGAAAATAATTTCAAGTTTTACTTGCAAAGTCCGTAAGCTTATTTTTACAAATACAATGTGATTATTGCAATGTTCTCAATATTCTCTTGTAAACCACTGGGTGTATTATTCATAATTTTTTAACTGTTATCCCTGTTCTAATAACCTTTATGGCTATTAGCTCTTCAGACTATTAAATTTTGTGTTACTCCAATAATAATATTTTTAAAAATTTGGTTTATATTCATCTTATTCTTGGAGTATTCCACTATTTATTCTCTGATGCTTTCATTAATAGCAAAGTATTAATGTTATGGAGGCCCAAATGTTTTTGGCTCCATGGACCATGTTTGCAATGCTTACATAGGGTTATAAATGTGCCAAACACCCAGAAAGTGTTCACTGTATCCACCAGGGAGGTTTTTGCCTATCTCCTTTTCCCCCCTTACCTGATTTCCACTGAGTTTTACCTACCTCTCTGCACATTTGTGCTCATAGATTATTTTCAATTTAATAATGAGTACATGTGGTATTTCTTGTACATTCTTTAGATACTTCATTTAAGATTGTGGTTTCCAGTTCTATCCAAATTGTTGCAAAAAGCACTAAGTCATCATTTTTCATGGCTGAATAATATTACAACAATTATATAATACCATATTTGGTATAAACATTGCCATAAATCAATGGCCATTTAGATTTATTCTACATCTTTGCAATTGTGAATTATAATGTTTTAAACATTTGAGTACAGGTGCATTTTCTAATAAAATGACTTCTTTTTATTTGGGTAAATACTCAGTAGCAGGATTTCTGGATCAAATGGAATTACTTAATTCTTTGAGTAATACCTATAGTGTTTTCTATAGAGGTTGACTAATTTGGAGTCCGACCTACATGTGTAAGTATTCCTTTCTCTGTTTATCTATGCCAGCATCTATTGTTTTGGACTTTTTAATATAAGCCATTCAAAGTGGGGTGAGTTGAGATTAATCAGACAAAAGAAAGAAAATTAAGGGTATCCAAATTATGTAAGAGGAGGTCAAACTATCACTTTTTGCTAACAGTATGATCTTATACCTAGAGAACTACAAAGACTTCACCAAGAGACTCCCGAATTAATAAATAAATTCATCAAAGTATCAGTGTATTAGGAAACAAAATCAATGTATACAAATCAGTACCATTCCTATATGTCACTAACTATAAAGTTAAGCTGATAGTCAAAACCAAGCATTAATACGATTCACAATAGATTCAAAGAAATTAAAATACCTTGGGATATACTTAATCAAGGAGATGATAGATGTCTATAAAGAGACCCATGAAACATTGAGGAAAGAACTCCATGGTGATATAAAAAATGAAAAAAAAAGTCATGCTCTTGAATCAATAGAATCAACGTTGACAAAATGGCCATACTACTCAAAGTGATTTACAGATGCAATGGAATCCCCATCCCAATACCAATGTCATCTTTCACAGATATAGAAGAAATAATTCTATGGTTCATTTGAAACCAGAAAAGAGCCTAAATAGCCAAAGCAATCTTAAGCAAAAGGAACAAACCTGGAGGCATTATATTACCAGACTTCAAACTATACTGCAAGACTATAATAACCAACAACATGTTATTGACACAAAAATAGAGACATAAACCAAAGACACAGAAAAGAAAATACAGATATAAAGCTATCAGCATGCAGCCCATTGATCTTTCATAAGGCTGACAATAATATATGCTGGAGAAAAAAAAAAACCCTATTTGATAAATAGTGCTAGGATAATTGGATAGCCACCTGCATAGGAATGAAATAGTATCTACATCTCTCACCACTCACCAACATTAATTCAAGATGGATAAAATATTTAAATGTAAAGCATGAAACAATAATAATTGTAGAAGAAAAGGTTGGAAAAACTATTCTAAAAATCGGCCTAAAAGAAAAGTTATGAAGATGACCCCAATGACAATGACAGTGACAAAAGAAATAAGTAAATGGGACTCAAACAAATTAAAAAGCTCTGTACAGGTTCGGCACCTGTGGCTCAACAGGCTAAGTCGCCAGCCATGTACATCTGAGCTGGCAGGTTTGAATCCAGCCCGGGCCTGCCAAACAACAATGATGGCTGCAACCAAAAAAATGGCCAGGCATTGTGGTGGGCGCCACACATCCACCACTACTTGGGAGGCAGAGGCAGAAGACTCACTTGAGCCCAGGAATTAGAGGTTGCTGTGAGCTGTGACGCCACGGTACTCTATGCAGGGTGACAGCTTGAGGCTCTGCCTCAAAAAAAAAAAAAAAGTTCTGTACACATAGTGAAATAAAAGAACAAATAGACAACCTAAAGATTGAGAGAAAATATTCATAAGCTATACATCTGATAAAGGGCAAGTAATCAAAGTCTATAAGGAACTCAAGGAAATCACCAAGAAAAAAAATTAAACAACACAATTAAAAAGTGAGTAAAAGATATGAACAGAATCTTTAAGAAGATAGACTAGTGACTATTAAACATACGGAAGATGCTCAATGTCACTACTCATTGGGGAAATGCCAAGTAAAATCTCTGGTGCCTTCAGTTGCTTGAATTCTGTCTCCAAGGGTCATGGAGAATGATGAGATATGCTGCCACACACCAGAAATTTGACATCTGAGCATGAGACCTTACTGTTTTTCTATAGTCTTTCCAACAACCTGTTCCATCACTGAGAATCACCGTAACCATTGCTGCAGCCTAAGGGGAAATATTTCTGTTGCCAGCCTCTAAGAAATGTGTTCAGTCTGAACTACTCAGCTCATCTGCCTTTCTCAAACTGTCTAGTTGGTTGATGTTACTTTCTTTGCTTATTTGTATTTCAGGTTTCTTACGGATTTATTTTTTTATTTGAAATATAGATGTACTTACTTTTGAAGCATAGATATAAGAGTTATGCTTTGTAATTCTTCTCACATTTTAAGCTCTTCTTTTTTGTATGTTTTCACCAAAATATACCTAAAGACATTTTAACAATCCTTCATTGCTAGACCATTATTTATTTTTTGATGCTAAGTTTGCTTAAGTTGTCTCTTAATTTCCAAAGGTTCCCTAACCCTCATTTTCTTACTTTGACTCATGTGAATTTTGAATTCTTTTTCCCCAATTCTTTTTAGTTAATTATATTTTTACTTAAGCCATATTTTTTTCCTTAGAAGTCTTTCTCTTCATTTTTCATGTTAATGAATGATAAAATTTGAGTTTTGTTCTTCAATTGAAAGAATTATTTTATGCTCAAAAAGTGCCTTTAGTGATTTGCTCCATACACATGAATTACCATCTTAATGCAGATCTTACTGTCTAGTATACCGCAAACCTGTTATATATAGTATTCTAGATTATTATCTATTAATACCATAAGTTTATTTTATATATGATTACATAAAACTTTCCAATTATGAAAAGTCTATTCGTAATACAGTACAACCTCTGTAAGTTGACCACCCAAGGGTCTATAACAAAGTAGTCAATATATGGAGGTTGTCAACATAAGGAACTAGGCCTACTGTACTAATATATACATATGATGTATGGCCAGTTCATGAACATTAGGTCAATGGAAAGAGGTGGTCAATGTATGGGGGTGTAAACTATCGAGGTTCCATTATGTCTACTACGTTTCAGAATTCTTCTATTATGTGTTATAACAACACAAGAGCAAAGCAACAAAACAAAAAGATAAAGGCATATTGTAATAACAGTTAATAATACCTGAGGAGTCCTGAAGGACTAATTTTTTAGGGGGGGGATCCAAACTAACTTACCATATAGCATAGAAAGTGCCTGAATGTTTTTGTTCATCAGTTTCCATAATGAAAACTGCCCCTATGGTATTTAGAGTATAAAACATTGAAAAAAATTCATAACTATAAGCAATAAATATTATTCTAAATAGCAAAGATCAGGTAATATTTTGGCCCAACAATTTGGACTTCACCTGAAAGAAAAGGTCACCAACTCCGAGATGTAGGTATAGTGTAGGTGGGGCTTTGCTACACATGCTGGGTAGGACCAAATACGCCTCTTCAGTGGTGTTTTCATACGCAGAATATCATCAAAGGCATTCTTCACTGATGGCCTTGTATTCCTGTATATAATCCCGACAACTGAGCAGAGTCCTCTGTGTGTGTGTGGGGGGGGGCGGGGGTTCAAGAACAGAATATTGGTCTTCCTTATAGGAGGGATACTGTTCTTTCATTTCTGCATCTCTGTGGTTTTCCCTTCTCTCTCTCCTCATAAAGTGCTTGCAATTTCTTTGGGCATTCTGGTGTGGCGTTATAATCTGTTTTGTTCAGTGGTTTCTTATCATGCATAGATGAAGTACCTTTTTTATCACTCATTTAAATTATTGTTTTCCTCTGGTGATGGATTTTTGCAGCTTCTCTGTTTACTTTATTACTTGTGACTAAGGCATGTTTTCCTATCGGGAGCCCAGCAGAGGTTTGTGTTTGGTATTATTCATCATCATTCAGCACCACACTTTCAGCAACATCACTCTGCAAAGAAAGAGCCAAGTCGTCTATAGGTAAAATGGCATCAGTGCAACAGCTCCTGCTTTCCTTCTAGCCTCAGCCTACATAACAAATGATGGCAGACTTGTACAATCTCTATTAACATAGTTCATTTACTTCCAGTGTCCGATATTTCATTTGGTTTTGCTCTGGTCTTGAAATGAAGGAAGAAAACAATAAAATGACATGAGCATTTTTCTTCCCATTCTTTCTTTCTACACTCCATTATGGATGTAAAATCTTTATAGAATATAAAGTTCATTTCTGAAGATGTGAGTGAATACTTGATAGTCATACTTTGTAAATTTCTCTAAATTGACTGAAGTGCTTACATCACTCTCAATAATAATAATATTAATGATAATGATAGTAAAATTAGTAAAGAAAGAAGAAAAAAAGAAAAACAAAAACAAGGAACATGTCCAGGATATAATCTCAGGAACTGTGTTTCCTCTTCATTTTATTCTCAGTTAATTCTAGTGAACTCAAATTTCACATTTCATTCGTAAAATTAAAGAATTGGAAAGCAGTGTTAGGTGGTCTTGAAACCCATTCATATTATTCAGGTGGAAAAACTGTCACAGATAATAAAAACCTATCTTCTTTGTTAAGGACTTTGGAGGAGAAAAGGCTACTTCCTTCATTAGTAAGTTTTGTACATCTATCATCTCTTATGGTTAACATTGTCTAAGGCCTAACTAAAATCCTGAAAATAATTTATGTCTTTTGTCATGCAGAAGCAAATACTGTATGACACAACTCATTTCAGCAAGTCACAGAGCCAGTCTCTGTAAGGCAGGGATAATTTGAGCTGCACACATATCTTGCCCACATGAAATATTTTACTCTTCTGAGGAAGATCAATAATTAAACAGCTATAGAAATTATCCATGGAAAATAATGTGTGTAAAGTGGTGTCATTGTGCAGAGAAATATTGTTCCATTTAGTTGGAAGGACAAAGAAAAACTTTGGAGAACTGTTAAAGCCGAAAAGATATCAATGCTAGAGAGCTGTATGAGGTCCAGGGCATTGGGATGGATTATTTGAGATTTTGGTACCAGAAGGCAGAACTTGAAGTTTTGGAAGGAGCAGAGCAAAAGATTATCTGAGTCCAGGTTCTGCTTGTCTTACGGCTTTGGGGAAATGTAGAGACAGATCTCTGTCTCAGTTTCTCATTTATAAAATAATAACAACATAGATTTCAACATATGTGTGAGGATAAAGTGAGACAGAATGAACAAAGAGTTCACCATAGCTCTTGGCACACAAGAAGTGCTTCGTAAAAGAAAAGAAAGCTGTTACCAAAGAGGACAAATATAGTAGTATTTTGTACTGATGATAGAAAGCTATCAAGTGATTTTGAAGAGTAGAGTATAATTATAGTTGTATTAAAAGAAAATGAATCCAAGAATAGTGTGTAAATGTAATTGATGAATGAATAGATGAGAAGTAAGAAGATTAGTTTTAGGAAAAATAAATATTCTAGAAGGTTTTAAAATTGTAAAGTAAGAATAGTAACAATAGTGAAGAATGGAAATGCAGATTATGATGACAATATGAAGTCATAGAGGCAAGTTGTTTTATGTCCTAAGTATAGCATCATCACTAGTCTTTGATGGATTGTTTTAAAACTCCAATTCTTTTGCTTACTTCTCAGGTTTTATGAAGTATCTTACCACACTCCAGCTAATTTATTACACTTAAATGAGGTGAATTAAAACCATCATCTCTATTAATTTCCATAAAACTTTTCAAAGATTGGCAAGAGTAAAGTAATAATTACATAGTTGTGTTTCACAAAATTGAATTAATTTGAACACATATTATTAGTGAGGAGATGACAATAAGTTATAATTTTGCTTTGCTCCAATTCTGTCAAGAAATTGACATCTCTAGCACCTGGATGGCAAAAGGAATTTGTTCTAGAAAATACCTCTAAAATGAATACAGTCTAATCTTTTTGGGACTTGTATTTCATAGCGGTTGAGAACTTATGTCCTGGAATCATGTTTGATTCAGAGACCACCATTCACTGTATATTTGACTTGTGAAAAAATACCTTCTCATTGAAGTCTTAGTTTATTAATCTTTTTGAGAGCTAATGGAAGTAATAAATTCATAGGACTATCATTAGTATTAATTACAAAAACATTCAATTATATCACATTACCACATGTCCTGGTCTAGAACGTATTATCATCACTCTATATTAACATTAAGTTTCAAATGATGGAGTATAATTTCGATGTATTGTACCTGAATTGTTTTTGTCCTTATTTCTCCAGATTTACTTCAGTTCCTAACCACGAATTTAAATAATCTAAGTTTCATGATGCCCCTACTTTTTGGCAAGTGGCTCAGCATTCAGATCATATGTTATGTGTTGTCAAGATCTGAGACTATTAAAGATTTGCTCAGACATCCAGAATTCATTAGTCACATGTTTTCCACAGTGGCTCACTTCCAAGTAATTTTGTGTTCTACATGAAAAAAATGAAATTTTCGGACATGAACTCAGCCAATTTTGAATGGTGAGTTCTATCCTCTGTTTTCTGAGGATAAAATATGAAATCACTGTTTTGAAAGCTGTTGCTATTCCTCCTCCTCTGTTTAAATCTTATGTAGTTTTTTGTTTCTAGTTAATTTCCTCCCAAGAAATCTTGTTCCAAATACTCTATGCAAGTAATCATAGAGATAGAAGCCAGGAGGAGGCCCTCAAACAGATTTGTACCTAAACCACGTCAGGCAAATGGCATGCCCTGCATAATTCCGTTGGTGGTCTGCTGTTACGCTGATCTCTTATCCCTGGGAAGTTAGGTCTATCCTTGATCTCTCTGGCTGCACGTAAAGCTGACTTAATCTATTCTTTCCACCGTAATCATCTAGAACATCTGGTTACCATTTTCTTCTTACACATTAGAAGATTATTAATAAGTCATCACTAAATTGACTAAATTTTCTCTTTCAAGCCAAATCATTTCAAATTCTTCAATCTTATTGTTACTCAAATGAACTATTTCCTACCTCCTTAATCACTTTTGTGCCATGTGCATAGCCTCTCCAAAGTGCTTACTTCTCCAAAATCACTTAAAATCAAAAACATTAAAAATACATGGTGTGTTAAACATGCTAGTCATCATTAATGAATATTTGAGGAAATTAGTGAGTGTTCCAGGAAGTTTCGACTGCGACCTAAAATATGTTCTATGAATACCAGTATAATTAATACCAGCATGTACTTAAAAATACTTATTCCTTCCAGCATTTCTTTACTCTCTCTAAATTTCATTGCCTTCAATCCATACATAGTCTTTGTAATGATTGATGCACTTAAAGGAAAGTCTATTGTAGAATATTCAGTACCAGAGACCAAAATAGGAAAGATCAGATGTGAACATTAATTGGAAGCTCTGGTAAAAGAGCAAAGCAGATAGTTGTATGTAGTGTACAAGAATTTACGCATCAATGTGGTTCTGTCCTTCTGTTCACCCTAAGTTTTACCTTTCAGATTATGTATACAAACCTATTTTTTATATGTTTAATCCCAGTTTGGAATTTTATGTTTCCTGGTATCACTAACATTTAGTCTCTTACCACACTGAACTATTTTTTCTTGGATTTGGCATCTGGCATGTAGTAGATAATCTAGGCTTTTTTGTGTTATTATTACATGAATGAATGAGGTGTAATTTCGGATTGCACCTGAAGAGATGTGCTCCCCCATCTTTCTATTATGTCTGAAACCTCTTTGTATGTATTCCATTAAAATATACTGTCAAAAAGAAAATACTGCCTAGGAGGAGATATTATAGAAAATCCTCACTGAAATTTTACACGTTAACTCAAATTTCTTCACTCATTTTCAAGAAGCAAGGAAGGACCTAAGAAATGGGGTATAACAGAGGTCAGTTTTGATGAGTATGAGTTGGACACAGAGATTGTGGGGAAGGTGGAAATCAGTAGTTCTCTCCTGAGTTAGAGTGTACAGCAGAAAAACTTAAATAGCAAGCAAAGACACTCCCATATCATCTGTGAAATGTCTTCTGTCTTCGTAGTCAATGTCTCTGGAGAGTTTTAGAGATAGGGGAAGCACCATAGAGCCTGGGAATGCAGGTGAATCTTTAGTAAATAAATACTACAAGAGTTGGCTCGGCACCTGTGGCTCAATGGGCAAAAGCACCAGCCACCTGAGCTGGCGGGTTCGAATCCAGCCCGGGCCCGCCAAACAATGACGGCTGCAACGAAAAAATGGCCGGGCGCTGTGGCGGGCACCTGTGGTCCCAGCTACTTGGGAGGCAGAGGCAGGAGACTCGCTTGAGCCCAGGAGTTGGAGGTTGCTGTGAGCTGTGATGTTACAGCACTCTATCCAGGGTGACAGTTTAAGGCTCTGTCTCAAAAAAAAAAAAGATAAATAAATAATACAAGAGTCAACACCTTTTAATCTAAGAACCAACACTACAACTTTTTAAATAATGTTTCCAAAACAATTTATCTGCTTATAGACACTTTGCTATTATAAGTATGCAAAGAAAATGTTCTCAAATGTGTATCAGGGCAGACTGATTCCTTTCACTTTCTCCTCTTTTACAGGGGCCCTACAAATCTTATCTTGTTTACTTCTTGTTTCTGAAAACCACACATATAATTTCTTTATTCATATATTCTTTTATTTCTTTTCCAGCCTTCTCTTTATAATACAACACAAGTATTTTGTAATATAGGAAACAGTAATAAAAATAATCTAAAGTTTATTAAACCTAAATTCCTAATATTTCTTCAACCGCAAAGAATAGAAAAATCCTTAGCAAATTATAAAATGTAAATTCTTATTAAAATAAGCTGACAGAAGTTGATAGGCACATCGTTGGATCAGGGCTGTCGTTAAGGCTTTGTCACCTCTCTGATTGTCCCTGTGTTTTAGTTTTGTTATTGTAAAACTGATTTTATTAGTACTTTTGAAAACGTTCACAGACTGGAAAATGCATGATCTTTACTTTCCCTGTGTTCATCACCTCTGTAAAAGGGCACGGTGTTTGGGGGCTACTTCCATGAACATCTCTGCCTCCCGTTCCCCTGTCTCTCTTACATTATATATAAGGTTGTAGCTTTTTGTCAGCTGTCTGCTTCCGCCTCCCACAAGTGCCTCTCCCCATTCCACATCTAATGCTGTCAAGCTCGGTTTCTAGCACCCCAGTGCCCTTCAGAATTGCCTTGTTTGGGAATGCATAGTAGTCCACCACTACCTAACACAGCCTATCATTTTTTATGTCTTGAAACTTTTTTTGGGGGGGACTTATTTTAAACAGATATTGCCAGTTACTTCTCCACAATATACACTTTCCCTTTATTCCATCTTCTCTGATGTCTAAGTATACCAATGTGGCCAGTTTTAAAATAAAATAAGACAAAATGTGATTTCCCAAGCCCCTTGTGTGTGGATGTGATCACAAGACATGATTTTGAGTACAGAGGGAGAGAAAGTGATGAATTTATTGGATGTAACATTCTGGAAATCTAAGAGTATCTTTGTCTTTGATACTCTGCAGGGACCATCTCTAGCTATACCAAGCAGGACCACGGACGGTAAGTCTGGCAGAGCAGAATGAGAGGAGATCCAGAGTTTAATGCTGTCTTTGGGGTGCTGTTCCATCCCCGAGGTGTCCCATCCCCAAGGTGGCCACCTCCAGAATCCTTGTTCTGTGCAGCAAATAATCTTTTCTTTCATTAAACCACTGCAATTGAGCCTCTGATGCATCTGAATATAATAATAATGTTCTTATTACGCTCTAGTAATTCATTTCCCATTAGCTCCACTAACTCTTCTAGCTGTTATGATGCTAGACTCCTTCAGGTCCATTCCTGAGGTTTGTTCTTTCACACCTTCTTAAATAAAGTTTCTTGCCATTAATGTCAACCTTTCCATATCTTAAACCAACTGAAGCCCCACTTTCTCCATGAAGTCCCTCCTAAAATAACCCAATCTTTGTACTACACTACACTAACTTGTTATTTTTTTCTACAATTTTATTTACTTATGTTAAGCTCAATGCTCTGATTAAAGTATACATTATTTATGCTCACTGAAACTATTGGAAAACTTGAATATGAATGAATAATAACAAATGTGATTTATTTTAAATTTCTCTCTTTAAAGAAGAAATTCAAAAGACAAGAACAAAACTTTTTAAATGAAGATAGACTACTGGCCAACAAACTCATGAAAACCTGTTCAACATCTCTGATCATCAGGGAAATGCAAATTAAAATCACAATAAAATATCACCTAACTCCAGTGAGAATGGTTCATACTAAAAAGTTAGAAACTGTCTCAACCCCTAAGGCCTTGGTCTTGGTCGCCACACAAAGGAACCAGGCATGACACGGATTAGAAGTACAAGCTTGCAGGAGACAGGCTAACCTTAAGTGCAGGGTAGCCCACAGCCCCCTCTGCAATGGCTATTTATTAAGATTATACACAACAGGTGTGCAGAGGTCAAGGTTAATTGTAATTGTAATTGTAATTATACACAACAGGATTATACACAACAGGTGTGGAGAGGTCAAGGTAATTGTAATGTTAAGGTCATTACATACGAGGACTGCATGCATAAGGATTGCCACATGCTCTTTCCCCACGTGTTCTTTCCCCACACCCCCACAGAGAACTCCTAAGCATCAATGTTCAATACAGGCTTACTAGTGAGTGAGCAATCTTATCTCATTCCAGAATCCTGAGTTACTTGGGAGACCGCCCCCAAGTCACAAAACGTCTCTAGGCTTGCCAGGAGACTGTCCTGTTCTCAGCATTTCTTTTTAATGTAGTATGAATCAGTAACTGTCCTTTGCGAGCATGGCGTCCGTTCCTCTGCATGCAACAACAGAGGCTGGTGCGGATGTGGAGAGAAAGAAACTGTTGGTAGGACTGAAAGCTAATGCAACATCAATGGGAAATTGTATGGAGATACCTCAAAGAACTTAAAGCAGACCTTCTGTTTGATCCGGCAGTAAATCCAAAGGACAAAAGGTCGTTTTATAAAAAGGACACCGACACTCAAATGTTCATGCCTGCGCAGTTCACAATCATAAAGATGTGGAAACAACCCACATGCCCACCAATACATGAATGGATTAACAAAACGTGGTATATACGTACACCGCGGAGCACCCATCAGCCATAAAAAATGGCTATCTAGTATCTTTTGTGACAACATGGAAGGAAGTAGAAACCATTCTTCTAAGTAAAGCATCACAAGAATGGAGAAAGACAAATGTACTCAATGTCAATGTGGAACTAATGGATCAACACCTAAGTGCACAGATGGAAGTCAAACTGGATGAAAAGTAAGCTGGGGTAGAGGAGAAGACATGGGTCAATTCTCAGCAGTGAGCACAGTGCACACCTCCGGGTGAAGTGCACACTTATAACTTTGATTCAAAAACAAAGTATGTAAACTAAATGCCTGCTCTGGAATATTCTGAGATTACAAAGTTAAAAATAAGTAAAATCACAAAAGGAAAAAAACCAACTTGCTCTTTAGTGGCAGCCTTTCCTGAGGACATTCTCTTGCTGAAATATTTTGCATTATGATTGAAAACAGACAAAACCTGTTGTGTTTGATTTTTTCCTATCCCACCAGTTGTAATTATTCAGTAATTTTGTCAGGGACTTTTTATGAGGTTGAAAAATTAACCTTTGTGTCTAGTTACTGCCCAAAGTCAGAAAAGCATAATGCAAAAATAATAAATTATGTTTCGTTTATAAATGTTTACATATGTACCTTCCATCAATTATATTTGCATAAAATGATACATTGAGTACAAATCTTTGAGGAGCGAAATAGCTGCAACTGAAAGATCTCTTGACAATCTTAAATGTCTTTAATAAATAATCTGCTATATTATTTTAAAGCTCTAATCACTGTCTCTCCTAGGTCTGCGGGAACTGAAGGTGTTAGTATTAGAATCACAGCAGTCTTTCTAACATAAAAATCACCAAGGGAAAAAACCAAGATATGAATGCAATAGGATTTTTTTCACACTCTATAAAGTTTTCCTCTTGTTAAGCTTTAAAGATGTTCTAGCGTTAGCCCATATTAGCAGTATTTTTAAAATATCTGCCTACAATAAATGAAGTGGTATTGAAGACAAAAGCTGTGCCTACACTAGCCATTTGAAATTGAAGATTGGGGAAAAGTGGAGTGGCCTTAATGTTATGTTATGTGTGTTGTGTATGCAAATTTGGAACATGTTTTTTTTTACTGTCATCTTATTTTGTGAGGCACAATCCCGCTCATTTTTGGAGGAGACAGGTATAAAGACCATGGATAGTTTTAACATAAGCCTGCATCACACTACTTTGTTCTTAATCACCTGTAAATGCCAATTCACTCTCCCTTCCTCACACACACTATCTCCTCTATTTAACATCTCGTGTTTGGACTGGTTTAACTCCAAACAACAAAGTTCATGCTGTTACATTATTAGCTTGACATTGAATCTCTATCTTTGTAGACAGTGTTTTGTGACTCTATAGATAGGTTATTATATTAAGTTTTCCCTAGAACAATGTACCAGATGCAAGTAGACCCCCTAAAGAGAGAGGTGTTGAAGCTTCTGCCTTAGAGACGGACACGAGGATGTCTCCCTGGTTCTACTACTTCATGGTCTCCATGATAAACCAGGGAGCAGAACTGTCCAGATGAGACTCATCAATTTGTCTAACAGTTGCAATTGACTGAAGCTACTTATTAAGTGCCTGATCTTTGGAAAATTGAAACAAAATGGTCATCTATTACTACCCACCTTTTAAAAATTATCTATGTCATCACATTGTCAGAAAAGAAATGCATGTACTGATACTGTAAGAGTTTGGATTCAGGAAATAAAGTAATCTTTGATTAATTAAATAGTATAACTTTAAAATGTTCACAATTCCGTATGGTTTTACTTTTTAGCTTATCTATTAGTGACAAGTAAGAGGTCATTAAGAATCTCCTAGCAAGTGATACTCAGAGATTAAGAAGATTCCAAGATAGCAAGTTTTGGCAATAAGCCTGGAATTCAGACATAAGACTTTGGTTCTTGAAATGAACTTGTTCAGAGGACAAGTGCTCAACTCCAAAAAGACTTGCTACAGGTTGGTAGGTTATTTATTCATTTATTTATTTTTGCTAGCTTATTAAGTCAGATATTCAGGCACAAGAACTTGGGATGCCAGAAGAAAAAAGAATTTTTTTTTTTTTTGAGACAGAGTCTCACTCAAGCTGTCTCCCTGTGTAGAGTGCTGTGATGTGACAGCTCACAGCAAGCTCCAACTCTTGGACTTAAACGATTCTCTTGCCTCAACCTCCCAAGTATCTGGGACTACAGGGTGTCCACCACAACTCCCAAGTTTTTTTTTTTGTTGTTGCATTTGTCATTGTTTTTTTAGCAGGCACAGGTGAGGTGCCCACCAACCCACCAGTGTCAGGGTATGTGGCTGGCACCCTGCCACTGAGCTGCCGGCTGCCAGAGGAAAATTTTTGCAGTTATTGTATGTCCAGATTAAAAATGCAGGGTTGGATTAGCATCAAGCAGACTTCAGTTTTGAAATGAAGCTAAATGAATCCACCTGTACATATACATTACTGGTTTGTGAATATATATTTGGATCAAGATAATGAGAGATGAATTAGCAAAAGCTAAGTGTGAGTTTACATCCATGTGTGGACACACTGCACGCGCTTCAGCCTAGCACAGCTTGACATACATTCCCACCAAATGTGCAACTTAGATAATTGAAGTATACTTTCCACAGATATATATACATGTATACACACACACACACACAATCTTTGCAAAGTTATATATACACATGTGTGTGTGTATATATATATATAAAATATATAGTCTGTAATCTCCACTAGAAGGATTATATTTGAAAATAACCTTGGTATTTTTGTGAAACGTATAAATTTTTTCCTGATTTTTTTTTTATTTTTACATATGTACGTGTTCATTAGGCTTCCACTTTTTTGCCTTCACAGAATATAAAAGGCTTAACATTTAATAACAATAACAATGTTTAAGGTAAGGACTAGAAACAAAAAACCTCGTAAAGAATGAATGAAGATAAATACATTCAGAAAAGAAAACAGACAATTAGTGCATGGAAATTTTTGTTTTGATGTTTAATTGTATCCAAATCATTATTGTACTCTGAAAGTTGTTTCTTGAGGTCAAATTCTGCCAGCAGAAGCTCAGATGAGAAAGAGTGTGTGGTAAATACAGCTGCATTCTTAAAGCTATATATCTTTACTGTTTTGCCCTCTTTGCAGGTGACCCATGTGGAAGAAAAGTGATTGCTTTTTGTTTTATCACTTTCCATTTGCGTAGTAAACTTTGTTTTCTTATCTTTCCTAATTTACTATCTGCAATGAGTTTAGCTTATTTGCTGATAGTTACAGGATTTCTTATTTCCAATATTGCGGGCCGTGATAACAGGGATCATCATGAAGATCTCAAGGTGTTTTCTGTAATTCAAAAACAAAACTGAAGCCTTAACTTACTTATTAATTTAGGAATTTGTCACTCATCCAATTTTCTCCTCTGTACTTCTCCTGTGCCTACATTCTCCCTACAACCTCATCCACCTGGGTTTAAATTTTTCTAAGTTTACATTTTACACATGAGACTCTTGCTCTCTGTTCATTAAATTGTAGACATCCCAAGGGCAAATAATAATGTTTGTGGTAGGGACAAGCTAACTAAGATTAAATCCGTACCCACTGGTGTGTTTAGAAGCAGATCTAATGCTTTTAGCAGGTGGTAAATGGAAAACATCCTAAAATGTCCTGAGATACAAAGAGTCAAATAAACTGTTATTGTTTTCATTGTTCTCCGCTAGTTTAAAATGAAACTTTCGATTGATGAAATATCAGTAACAAACCATCTCCCTAGAACAAATCCCATTGCCTCATTTTTATGTTCACCTATAAAATGTGGACCTATGGATTGAGATTCAAATATAACTTCTTAACTTCAGATAATATAAATTGTCTCTCTGAAAACTAAATGAGAAGAATGATTAGTTGTTACTATTTTTTGTTCTAACATATCATCAAAATTTCAAAGAAATGTTTAATGAATTTATTTTTAAGAAGACAGGGGAGAAACAGGTACACAATATAGATTGAGAGGGATACCTACTGGAAAATATTTTATTTTTATTTATCTTTATTTTTGGAACAATATTTTAAGAGGCAATTCCAAAATAATTTTGTGCCCCAATAGTATGAATAAAATATTCTACAAAAATAATAGCAGAAAAAGTAAAAATATTAAAAATATATGTTACAGAAGCCTTGCAGTGTTATTTTAAATAAAAATTGGAACTTGCCTAAATTGATATCAGTAAAATAATGGTTGAATAAAACATGGTGTATCCATGCAACGTACTATATTCATTAAAAGGAATGAATTTATGCATGAATATTAATCAGGAAGCTGTCCCTGGAAATTTCTTAACTTCAAAAAACATCAAGGAATATGTATGGTTGAGCCATTTAAAAACTTTGAAAAACTATATTTGTATGTGTAAAAATGTGTATATGTAAATTTGCTTACAAATGCACAATTACTATAAATTTTGCAGGCCTCATGAGAAAAATGGAGTAAGGCATATCATAAACTCAGAAATAATTCCTTTAGTGAAACCCTCAGGACAAATTTCATTTGCTTCTTTTGTTTACAATGAGTAATTTTTATTTTGCAGGTATTTGAGGGCATGTGGGGGAATATTTTCCAACATTAATAATACTATCAATATCATCCTCTACAAAAATGGGACTAAATATACATACATTTCAATATTTGTATGAGTAGAAGCAACTACAGATGTAAAATTCATGGTAAATTTTTGGTTTTCTAATTCACAGGCTATGACTAGATACAGAGGCTCACACCAGTAATCCTAGCACTCTGGGAGGCCAATGGAGAGGATTCCTTGAAGTGAGATCAGGAGTTTAAGACCATCCTGTGCAAAAGCGAGACATTGTCTCCACAAAAAAATAAGAAGATAAAAATGAGCCAGGCCTCGTGGGCGCACCTGTAGTCCTAGTTACTAAGAAGGCTGAGGCTGAGGAGAATCACCTAGCCTAGGAGTCTGAGGTTGCTATGAGAAAAGAAAATGCACTCTAGCCTGAAAAGGTGTTATAAGGTAACTGTGAGAATGTTTCTTGTTTCTTTAAAATAAGAATCTTAGGGGAATCTCTCATTATAGTTAGAAAAAAAAATTGACTTCTCTCCACATTAGAGTCAATTGAATAGATTTAAAAGTACCGTTTCTGATCTCTCATATATTTGGGGACATATTTTTTCCATTGCCTGGAATTTTTCTTTCCTTCCAAAAGATCATAAAATGAAAGGGAAATAGATGCCTTCTGTCTAATGCAGGAGGGGTACCTTAGGCATATATTTCACGTGATAATTGCTTTTCTTTTGCATTTAGGAACTACAGGCAAAAGCAAGAGAAATGAAGCTGGTTTTATTACCCAGAGGAAAAGCAATCACTATGCTTGTCAGGTCTATGAACATTTCTCCCATCCTGGGAAATTCTTTGAAAAATAAAATCATGTTGGTGGCTATCATGCAGTGCACTCAATTAAAGTTAAGTTGTTAGATTTTTTTCCCTAAGAAATGTCAGCTACTGCCATTACCAAGTATCTGACCAGGTCACATGGAAAATAAACGTGTTCACACTATCCTATCTGCATTTGTGAGGGGCTAAGCTAAAAAGGAAGTCTGATCAGTATCTCATGGATATTCATTCTAGTTTCACTTGGGGCAAATTATATTCACTCTGCAAACTCTTTGACCACAAACTATTCTCTTTTGCTGCTTCATTTCCCTCTGAAATTTAGTACAGTGCAGAAATTTATAATTTAGTGCAGATTGAATGCAACTGGTTTGTGTCTAGGCTGAATGGAAATTTGAAGGAATCGGCCTCATCAAACATTAATAGAGAATGGATACAATTAACAACTGGCTGCTCTGTTGAGACGGTAACAAAGCCTCTGGTTTTATTGACTGCAAAGGAGAGAGTGGTGAAAAGAGAGGAAGAATGAGAGAAGAAGACAATAATTAGGTTTCCCAGATTGTTCTATTTGTCACATTTCAGACATTTTGCTGCCTTTCTTTTCAGGATAGAAGGTTAGATTCAAGAAACCTTTTGTGGATAGAGAAGGGGTAAATAGCCTCATCAGTCATCCACACCATGTTCAACTCGCCTAATAACTCTCATTCCAATATTCAGCTGAGGCACAGACCCAAGGCCAAAGTCAACACCTCAGATATATGAGGAGTAACATATATATTTTAGACTGTAGAACGCAGGGAAAACTTGATACAAAACCCAACTTTGCTTTAGAATGAGATTTTTCTAATACTTTCCTAATCCTAATCTACTGTCTGCCTTTGTGATTGAGTTGTCTTTAATTTTACCTATCGTATATTATAATTTTGTCTCTAGATATTTCAAAGAGCTATGAAAATTGTCACAGCTAAGTAAGGAGCAGTTCTCATTAGCTATATCACTTTATCTGACCTGCCGATAAATTTTTTAAGGTGGTAATGCCACCTAAAAATGATTTCAATTTTAGTACTTTTTAATGTCAATTTTTGCTGAAGATGCCCCCTTGATTCTTAGAGAGATGTGAATCTGATTAGTTCTATAAAACTCACTGTAGATTTGTTATTACATTTTTACATTACTAAAAATTCATCTTCTGAGAGGGAATCATTCTATTATTGTTTTGTCCATTACTGTATTCACAGGACTCTCAGCCTGAGGAATATTCAACATAATTAGTTTTACGATTACTCTGGCTGTATTTGATGTTTGTGTTTTAAATTATTCTGATTGTATTTCTAGTTTTTATAACATCCTGACTATATTTTTAGTAGTTATAGTATGTTTCTGGTCATAGGTTTTCATTTATATGAAAAAAACAGCAAAGACTGCGCAGATCACATTCTTGCCAAATCTGATTATTTTAAATTCATTGAATAGAGAAAGCAGTGTTGACCAACACAGCACAGGATAGAAACAAGGAGAAGGTATTTATTATTTTCTTCTTTTCTCTCAAATGAGTAAGTTTGTTTGTCTTCTGATTTGTTACTCGAGATATTTTAAAGCTCTATGAATGCATTTTACATAGGGCTACTTATTTCATTGTGACTGAAAAAAAAATTAGCAAAGCGATACAGCATTAATGCCAAGACAACATGAATATATAGACTACTTAGGAAGGGGCCAGGCTGGCAAAGGAGTCTCATAATAATAAAAAGATATTTGTAAATTATTTAGCAAAAACATTGAACTTGTTTAGTTCAGAACACTTTCTACTGGAAATATTGAATAGTGATCAATGCAAGTATTTTTGTAAAGAAGGGGAGGCTCAGGACAAAAATGATGAGTGGAATCATTAATTAGTAAAGGCCAATTTATGGGCAGTAATTAGTAGCAGGGAGCAAGCAGTTAAAATGTCCAATTATGAACTACATCTTCCGAGACTTTGGATTCAAAAGATTAGCTCCAAATTACATAATGATTTTAGGCTTTTCTTATTAGGCTTTGCTTATAAACTTCTTTGCATTTTTGAAAATGCAAAATCAAATAATTGTGAGAACTTAGAGCAAGAATTGTACTGGGATATCAAATAAAATGTGTTCATCCTAGAATCAAATACACTGATACTTCACCTGTGTTTACTTTAATTCTACAAATGTCAAATCTGATTTCAGATGCTCTTCAAATATATGTGTATTTGCCCATTAAAGGCATATAATTCTGTTTCAAACTTACTTTGTATGTGATCTTCAAATAATGTCGAGTGTTTAATAATCTGGTTTATATTAAAGAAAATCTTCAAATATTTCCATTACTCCTGTTAAGTAGGGGACACATATAAATGGGGACAAAGAGGGACAGAGTGGGAGTAATTTTCCTTGAAAGCAGACAAATTCTAACTTGCATAGACACTGAGCCTACGTGCCTCTTCAATTCACGTTTTATTAGTCGATTGTAAAGAATGTGCTTTATAGCATAACCACAGAAACTAAGATGGAAATCTGTGAAAGCTGTCAGCTTGAAGTAAAGGAACTGAAGTAATTAATTATGTGGAGGCAATAGGAGCCAGAGAGAAAATCTTATAGCTTCACACAGGATTTCCTTTAAGGGTTAAGTTGGCAAAAGCAGAAAAAAAAAAAAAGAAGTTGGTAAACAAAAGCCTCAAAGAATAGTCAGGCGTTGTGGTGGGCGGTGTAGTCCCAGCCACTTGGGAGGCTGAGGCAAGAACATTTATCTACCGAGGACAACATGATGGGACCCTGTCTCAAAAAAAGCATAAAAGATATTTCATAAAATACTTTTGTAAATTTTCCAAGTTCCTTTTTGTTTCTTACACACTACATCTTAGTAAGTTTTAACTCTGTGTTTCATACTTTTATTGCATATTCTGACATAGTTAAAAACCCTATGAGGTTTAATGTAATATGTATATATATGACAGATGATGTGGTTGAGAATTCCTCCTTTTATTTTAATACCATATTGGAGCTTCACTTGAAGGCTGATATTTACAGTGAATATAGTTACTCTTTCTAAGGCCATGGAAAACAGATTTGAATTCTTCATGTTATCACCCTACCCCCAAATACCCTTCTCAGACATCTCCAAAGTTGTTACCAGTCAGCATGGGTTTCTGTACTCTGGGGAGTAAGAATCTTCTCCTTCAACAAGATTGCTGTTTCTCTCTGGCTACAAACTTTCCAGTGCTATAAAACATTCCACTGACTTATTCTGTCATTTCATATTTCATTCTGCAGAAATTTCTAGTAACGTTGCTAAGAAAATTCTTTTGGTGCACAAATGTTCAACTGTATGAATCAAGTTGGAAGAGCTTACCAGCTTACTAGGGAATTTATTTACTTTTTCTTTAATAGAAACACATGACTTCTGTCCCTGAGCACACTTGATTAGGCATATTTATTTTGGATAATATTGCATAGTCCCAATATGGAAAATAAAATAAGAAAAATAAGTGAGTCACCACTGGGTGATTCAAGATGGCAAGGTAGAAATAGACAATGTTTATATCAGGGAGGAAGCAGAAAGCCAATTTAAATAGCTTTTATTTGAATGGGCCAATGTTCTAATTAAAGAACATTGTCTTCAATTAGAGAAATATGAAAACTACTATATCCAAAGTATTTTTTTTACTTTTAAAAAGATTATTAAAATATTCTTAGTTTCCTGTTTTACATGTTTCTATGCATATGGAGAATAAATAACAAAGAATTACAGGCATAAATATAAGTTTTCAGAGATTCTCAAATACAGAGTGTTTTGTCTCTACCTAATACATAGAAGTCACAATGACAGTGTGAGGCAGACTGTATTATGGTTCATTGATTCACTTCCAAGAGCCATGTGTCTACTACTGAAGGTGGCTACTTCTATTTTTAAAAAATGAAGTCAAACAGGAACTTAGTATAAAGAAATGTAAACCAGAATCTACAAAGAACTCAAGAAAATCAGCAAGAACAAATCAAACAACCCCATAAAAAGTAGGCAAAAGACATGAATAGAAATTTTTCAAATGAAGACGTTGTAATGGCCAACAAACATGTGACAAAATGTCAACATTTATAATCATCAGGGAAATGCAAATGAAAACCACAATGAAATCTCACCCAACTCCAGTGAGAATGGCTCTTATCCAAAAAAATCCTCAAAGAACAAGTTCTGGTGTGGATGTGGAGAGACAGAAAGAACACTGTTGGTGGGACTGCAAGCTAATACAGACTCCATAGAAATTAGTATGGAGGCTCGGCGCCTGAGGCTCAATGGGCTAAAGCGCCAGCCATGTCCACCTGAGCTGGTGGGTTTGAATGCAGCCCGGGCCCGCCAAACAACAATGATGGCTGCAACCAAAAAATAAAATACATTTGCTTTAAAAAAAAAAAAAAAGAAGAAGAAATTAGTATGGAGATACCTCAAAGAATGAAGAGTAGACTTATCTTTTGATCCAAGGAAAAAATATGAAGCATTTTATAAAAAAATATTTGCACTCGAATGTTTACAGCAGCACAATTCACAATCACAAAGATGCTGGAACAACCTACATGTCCATCAATACACGAGAGGATAAATAAAATGTGGTATATGTCTACCTTGGAGTATTACCCAGCAATAAAAAGAGTGATGTAGTATTTTTTGTAACAACCTACATAGAACTGGAGACCATTCTTCTAAGTGAAGTATTTTATAATAAAAATGAAAAAACAAATCAGTACTCAATACTAACTTGGAACCATTCTATCAACACGGGCACATGTGTAGGTGAGGGAGCGGCAGGTTTAATTCACACCCAATGGGTACAAATGCGCAGGATGAGTCAACGGCATACTTATAACATTGACCTGAAATGTACAAAGGCAAATGATGTATCCAAAGAGAGTGTAGCCCTGTAATACTCTGAAATTTGAAGAAAAAGCCACACTGTTACATCTAAGTGCTTTGCAATCAATGTAAACTTATACATTCACTCTTAACTTTCAAGAAGGTTATGGATGGCAATCTTTATAGGACATTATCTTTTTAATCTGCGATAATCCTTGATGAAGAAAGAGTTGTAGCCATTTAAATATTATAGCTATGCAAGAATGTCCATAAATAAACCTCACACTCCCCACACAAGAGTGCTAGGAAATGTGCAAGCATTGCAGATTTTTTACTATTTTCTCTGCTTACACTCATAGTACAATAAATGAGAATAGATTTCTAATATCCATTCTTTTACATGCATTAGCCTGGGCTGTGAGGGTAAAATGAAAAATGTCCCATGACTGGAGACATTGGGGAGACCCAGATGTGTGGGCCGAATATTCAGAATGGTCACTGTTTTTCTGTCTTCAGAGCAGCTTAAAATGTTCTAGAGATTGCAAAAGATCACTGAGCCTTAAGCACTATTTTGTTAGTTTAATTGTAGCCCTTTCCACTAATATTTTTGAATGGATGAACCAATTTCAATTACAAAAAGCCAGAACTGAGGAAAAATTACATCAAAATGACATGTCTGTGACCAGGTTGGGAGGGGCCCTTCTTGTCATTTCTTTCTTTCCAATGTATAATTATCATGAGAACCACACTGCACAACTGAACTATAAAAATGTTTTCTCTTTCTAGCCATAGTTTATATTGTTAAAAAGCTGTTATTTAGGACAGTAAGGTTATTTTTATAAATGTTGATTTGCCTGTGGCTGAAGTGGTTTCTTTACTATGGAGTTCAAGATCTACCTTCTGTCCATGTTTTTTTTTTGTGTGTGTGTGTGCATTTGATGGCATGTACACCTACATGCTTAGTATCTGGCAATACACATTATAGATATTGGGCAAAAAGGAATTAGAAGATCATTGTGAAATTTGGAAAGTGGTCTCTGAAGACTTAGATTAATGGACTTCTACTAGAGAGATAAAAGTTGTTTCCCTGCTGTTCACATCTGTTGCATCCTGGGGAAAAGAAAAAAAAAGGAAATATTGTGTGAAGAGCTGATGTGTGCATCCTGACTCTTTCTGGTTTGTGCTGATGATAGCTGAAGCTGTGATCTTGGCATCTTCCTCTGCACAGTGTCATCAGCGAGGTGGGAACACATCCCTGAATTAAATTAGAATTCCATGAGGAAATCAGATTTGTTTGACAGGAATTCACTTTCTAGTCAAATCTGGAGTAATGCAACTGTTCTAAAAGTTACTACAACAATATGTGAAGATATTGCTACAGGTAACGTACCTATAAAGAAAGTAATTTTAGAAACTTTTTACTCAAAGCAGGTTAAAAAAATTGTTAACTATTTAGTGACAAATTAAGACCACAGTAATTGCGAGGAGGGAAAGATTGAGGTCACAGCATTCATCGAAAGGGACATAGGGACATGATCGAACGTCCTACAAACCCTCAGTTTGTAACCAACTCTGACTCACACTAATATTTCCTTCTTTTTACTATTCTTTTTCATTTATAAAGATCTTTGCTAATCATCTGACTTTTTGTGGATAAAAGTAGCATTAGTGTCAGGAAATGTACTATGAGCTTTTACATATATTGTTAACACTTTATTCTATGTATTACACATAACTATTATCTCCATTTTACAGACAAGGAAACTGAGATTTAAAGATTTAAACAATTTGATTAAAGTATCCCACTAATTGATGAAGAGATGGGACACTAGTTATAAATCTCTCTCAAGATTGACCCTAGTCAGAACTGGTGGCTCACACCTGTAATCCTAGCACTCTGGGAGGCTGAGGTGGGTGGATTGCTTGAGCTCAGGAGTTCAAGACCAGCCTGAGCAAGAGCTAGACTCCCCCCTCCCCTACAAGCATCAAAACTAGCTAGGCATTGTGGCAGACACCTATAGTCCCAGCTACTAGGGAGAATGAGGCAAGATCACTGGAATCTTAAGTTTGAGTTTGCTGTGAGCCATGACACCAAGGCACTCTACTCAGGGTGAAAGAATGAGACTCTATCTTACAAAATCAATCAATCAATCAATAAAAAGGCAAAAGTAAATCTTGATAAGATGTAATAACTCTGGAATAAGAGATGTGAGAAACAGTAAACCTTAGAGAACAAAGCATCTATGTGACAGCCAAATCACCTGGACATCCCAGGAAAGCTCTAGTTTTGAGTACAAAGAGATAAATAAAATGAAGGTGTCCACTACAACTATGAATTAGGTGAGATTATTTCATGAAAATATAGATATTAGTGTAAATGGATTAAAGTAATGAAGACAAAGAACTGGCAACGATACTGAGGATAAATAACCATAATGGCATGAAAAGAATCAGAATTTGGAAATTGTGAAGTGAGAATTCAAAGAAAGAGGGAATCATTAACAATGTTAAATGTCATCAAGAGATCAAGCCAAGTAAAGGTTGGGAATAAAACACGGCTATAAGATTCAGATATTGATAGCTGAATGGGTAATTATTGGGGAACAGAGTGAGCTAACGGGAGATTTTTAAGTTAGAAAAAGAAATAAATGAATATTAATTAAGTCATTAAAAGTAGTGAGAAGACTCTCTGAGATGCACAGACATGGTTGTAAAGATAATTAACAGAGGATTTTTCTTAATGTACCATGCATGTACTCTGCAAGGAAAGACCACATAATAGATAAGGGATTTGAAGTCACGAACCCCAGGAAATATGTTCACCAAAGCTTTCATTTCAGTGACTTGAAAAATAGGTGCTGTGTTTTAATTACTGTAAGAAGTCATTGTCAATTAGGCAGACTTTGGAAGGAAGTTGGTCTTTGATAGGAAACAAATTTAAAAGCTTATAAGTATAAAATTCCTGAACTAGGGACAGAAAATAACTCAGGATGAAGACCTGAAAGAATGTTCATTTAATAACATCAATGACAATGACTGATTCTATCAGACACATGACAGATGGAAATTATGAGAAAATTGAAATAATAGTGTCAAAAAAGAGAGTAGATTTCTCATAAGTCATGAGAGGATTTCAGCATTAAAAAGAATTAGCACTTCAGCTTTTGATGGAAAAATGTTTTGCAATCATGAGAAGGTTGGAGGAGGTATGTTTTCAATCTCAAGGGTAAAAGATATCAAGTATTGTTGGTTTCAAAGAGGATGCAGACACTTCCGGAGTGGGGTAAAGGGTCAGAGTATCAACTGGCAAACAAGGCCATCCATCAACTCCCGTTTATTACTTATTAGTTTCTTTTGTTTTTATTAGTTATACCTGCAAATTCTAAAAAGTGTCAATTACTTCAAGTTTATTTTGAAACATTGCACTTAAATTCTTTCTCAGCATTAATTGCTTCTATTTCTTATAACTGATAATTTTCACTCTCTAGTCACATCTGGATAATGGTCTTCTATTATTAGTTCTTGTTTTATTTTTTATTTTGTTTTTAGTTTTGAAGAAATTGTCTTTTGACTTCCAACTATGGGAAATGTGGCCTTATCTCTTTTATATTGTATTCTTTCCTAAACTCTCTCCCTTTGGGGGGGAAGGGAGGGATTTTGCTTTCTCATTTGCCTCATTTTCATATGTGCATGTCTCAAACTCTAAACTTGTGTCGACTGCCTGTATTAGTTTTCAAGGCTTTCAGGTGCATCGGGTAGTCCTCCAATTTCTTCTTTATAAAAAAATACCTTTTAGAAGTATCTCACTTATCACAGTCTGGGGGAGTTGCTGCCCGCACCCGAGTGTAGATGTCATCCTGGAATCTCTGCTCTGATCATCCTGAGAGCCCTTCCTGTGTCTTGTCTTTCATTCATCTGTCCAGTATTTTATTTATTCATAGTTTATTAACTGTGTGTGTTACATGTCAGGCACCATTTCACATGGCAGCTAGATACCAGAGGGGGGAAAAGAAACTAAATTCATTTTTTTCATTGGCCTTACATTCCAATGATAGTCAAAAGAAAATATCCTTCTATTGTCTTCTCTACCTTTACTTGGATGACCATTATTAATTACAAGGAAAGATAAGGAAGACTCTTACCCAGGTGTTTTGTGGAAAAGTAAGGGTAGTATGGCAATTGTATCTTATCATGCGCTCTCTCAGAATAATTGAGGAATCCACTAGAACTTTTTTATTTCCATCTTCCTAGTGTGCTATATATTCTATCCCACTGCCCATTCGGTGTTTAGGAGGCACTCAAAGGTGAGACCTCTTTCAAAAACTTTGGAATGTACTTAGTAATAGTCCACCACAGAAACATTACTGAACTTACCTATTTTTGGTTACAACGAGAATTATGTGAACTTTGAGGACCATGGAGAGCACATTGTATTTATATATAAATATATATATACACACACACACATATATATGCATATATTCAGTCTATATATATAATAAACTTATTAAAGTGAAAAATTAAATTAACATAAATAGAAAAATCAAAAACACCCAAAAATGCAAAGGTGCCATCAATACTGTTCTCATATTTAGTTTCCTTGACATTAAAAATAAAACCCCTAAAGCTAGACATAAATGTGGATGAAAGAGAATGGCAATATGTATGACATATTTTCCTTTTTTTCTAAACACGTATTCTAATATATAAATATAGCGAGTGACTCTTTTGTTTCCCATGCAGTTTTCTTTATAAGAAAATACAAATGTAGGTAAATTGTTCATATTAAAATCACTTTATCCTTCAGACATATTTAATTAACAGATGGGTTACTATAGAATGTTAGGTAGAGAATATTTATTTCAGAAATCCTGTCTAGTTTGGCAGTGGATGATTGCCAATTGATTTTTGAACTTTTGCATGGTTTATATTTTCTTCCTGGAAACTTTTGAGAACTTATCTTGGTTCTCATTTTTCAGAAATCCCAGAAATATTGTGACTGGGGTGACAGTGTCTTCCTGGAGTGAAATTATTACTGCCTTCAATCTGGAACTTCTGCCATAGTGTTCTGCAGAATTTTCTTGATAAACATAAAGGTCGCCCCCGCTATTTTTTGCTTCTTGGTCTTTGGAAGTCCAGATATTTGAATGTTGGGGCTTCTGGTAAGGTCTTCTAATTTTTCACCCTTTGTTTTCATGGTCTTGCTCTTTGCTATAGTGTCTAGGAGAGATCTTCAGCATTTTCTTCCAACATTTATTGAGTTTTCAGCTCTTCCATCAAAATGTTGAGGTGCAGAACTTCCCTTTAAGTTCTCTTAATATTTCTTTGCCAAGAAACCTCATTCTTGTTTCATAGTTACTGGGCCTTTCCTTATCTTCTGTAGGTTTTATGGTCATGTTTTCTTTTCTCAATATGTAGGGACTGATATTCTCAAATGTTTTCTTTTTTTCTTTCCTTTTGTTTATTTCAGTTGAAATTTATTTTATATTAGTAGCTTTCCATTCTTCCTAGTCCTCCATTGTCATTTGCTTATTTTTAAGACTGCAGGACTCTGAAGTTTGTGAAAGGCCTTGAGCATGTGAGTGAAGAGCGCAGAACACGACCTTCCTGTGGGTGTTCTAGCTGGATATTTAGTAGAAGGTATTCTATCATAGAGGCTTTTCTTTCTTTTTCTATTGTTTCATTTTTTATCCTTTTCTTCTTCTTTGTTTCTTACCTTAGGGTACAGACATTCTTTTTTTTTTTTTTTTTTTTTTTTGCAGTGGCATCATGATAGCTCACTGCAACCTCAAACTCCTCAAGAGGTCCTCTTGCCTCAGATTACTGAGTAGCTGGGACTACAGCCATGCTCCCCTGTCTGGGTAAGTTTTACTGTTTTTAGTCGTGTCATGGAGTCAAGCTCTTGTTCTTGACTAGGCTGGTCTCAAACTCTTGAGTTCAAGGGACCCTCCCACGTTGACTTCCCAGAGTAATATGATTATAAGCATGAACCACCACTATGGGTCTGTTTTCATTTTTCTAATCTTATTTCTTTTTATTTTTAAGACAGTCCCCCTCCATCCCCCTGGGGTTGAGTGCCCTGGCACCCACCATAGCTCAAACTCTTGGGCTTAAGTGATCCTCTTGTCTCAGCTTCCCAAGTGGCTGGGACTACAGGTGCCTGTCAAGTGCCTGGTTATTTTTAGAGAGGCAATCTCACTCTTGCTTAGGCTGGTCTTGAACTCTTGAGCTCTAGCAATCTGCCGGCCTCAGCGTCCCAGAGTTTTAGGATTACAGATGTAAGCCATCACTCCTGGATCTTTTCTATTTTTAAATTTCAGATTAATAAAAGGGTACAAAACAACTAAGGTACACTGCTAGCATTTGTTAGGTAAAGTCCAAGTTTCAGTTGCTTTGCTGATGATAAGATCCTATACTTAGAAAAACCCAGCAACTCAAACATTATACTACAATATCTCTTGTGTTAACCTGGATGTAGGTAGAATACACTCTTCTCAGTAAAGCATCACTAGAATGGAGAACCAAGAATCCAATGTGCTCTATTCTAATGTGAAGGTAGCAGATGAGCTAACACAAGGGGGTGGGGGATGAGCAAGTAAGAAGAGGCTAGAGGAGGATGGGAGGGGTCATCGTGTGTATAGCACACCTCTTGAGGATGGGATACAATTATAAGAGGGACTTTATAAATGCTTTATAAATGCAATCAGTATAACCTAATTTTTTTTACCTTCAATGAATCCTTAACAATAAAAAAAAGAATTATTGTAACAACTCAGTATATAAAACCAACGTTCACAAATCATAGCCTACATATTTGCCATCAACAGTCAAGCCTAGAATTAAATCAAAGGAGAGAATGTTCTTCATAGTAGATCCAGAGAAAATGAAATGCCTGGTAACAAAGGATGTAAAGGAGCTCTGCAGAGAGAACTCTGAAACATGAAAAGAAATAGCAGAAGATGTTAACCATGCTCATGGCTGGGAAGAATCAACATTATTAAAATGTCAACACTGCCTAAAGAGATCTACAAATTTAATGCAATCCTTATTAAAGCACCAATGCCACACTTTGAAGAACTTGAAAAAAATAGTTATTCATTTCATACGGAACCAGAAAAAACTTGAATAGCCAATGCAATCCTAAGAAGTAAAAATAAACACGGAGTTAACATCACATTATATTTCAAGTCTACGGTGGTCAAAACAAAGAGGTCTTGGCACAAAAACAGAGCCACAGATTGATGGAACAGAATAGAAAACCTAGACATGCAACCAGGAGCTTATTATCACCATGTGATCTTTGATAAACCATACACTGATAAAGCACACACTGAGGAAGAGAACCCTTCTTTAATCAACGCTGCTGGGAGAACTGGTTAGCCGCATGTAGAACTCTGAAACTGGATCCATACTTCTCACCACTTACAAAAATTGACTCACACTAGATCAAGATTTAAAACTACTGAGATTCTCAATGAAAGACTCTTTAAATATGTTTCCTGGAAAGTGAAGATGTGTCTCAAGTATTTTGGTAAGCTAAAGAACCCAGTAAAGGAAGATTATGTCTCATATATCCTCTTTTATGTGTATACAATCTGACATGGTTTTTCTTTCTTGTTTTATTTTTAAAAGATCTCAGGGTACAAGTATAATTTGGTACATGGCTGAACTGTATCATGGTCAGGGCTTTCAGCATACATATCACCAGAATAGTGAACCCTGCACTCCACTGGTAGATTTGTGTTCCTTACCCCACTCCCATGTTCCCTCTCCTTAGTTTCCAATGCCTATTGCTGCTCTTTATGGCCATATGTATCCTTCATTAAGCTCCCACTTACAAATGAGAAAATGTGGTATTTGTCTTTGCATTTCTGACACACTTCATTCAGGAGAATGGACTCCAGTCCTAGTTAAGTTGCTGCAAATGACATTGCTTCTTCCTTTTTATGGCTGAGTAATACTCCGTGTGTGTGTGTGTGTGTGTGTATTTTCTTTATCCACCTTTCAGTTGATGAGCACTTAGGTAGATCTTGTTAATTGTGAATCATGCTGCAATAAACATTCAAGTGCAGATGTCTTTTTGATAAAATGACTTCTTTTCCTTATGTAGATACCTAGCAGTGGGATTTATGGATCGAATGGCAGGTCTACTTTTAGTTAAGGAATTCCCATACTACTTTCCTCAGTGTTTTTTTCTGTTTAAAATAGGGTACCTAGTTTACCTGTAATACAAATCTATTCTGACTTTTTACTTCGTTTTTTTCACCACAGAATAAACCCTTAGTTGTTTCAAAAAATGAGAGAGAAGAAATCACTTATTGAATACAACTGATGAAGGAATTTAAATACTGGAAAAAAAATTTCAAAAGGTTTTCATCTAGTCCTCTGGAGTTTAGCTTTGGGGTCCTTTATTCCATGTCCAGGGTTTCCTCATTCCATTTGTGATCCTGTGGGAGTGGAGAGCTAGTTTTGAATCACCCCTTTGGGAAGTTATGATTCAGATTTCTTTTCTTTCTTCTTTTCTTTTCTTCTTTTTTTTTTTTTTTTTTTTTTTGCAGTTTTTCGTGGGGCTGGGTTTGGGTTTGAACCCGCCACCTCCAGCATATGGGGCCGGTGTCCTAGTCCTCTGAGCCATAGGCGCTGCCCCCAGATTTCTTAGCTAAGTTAGTCATTTGCATTCACTCAAATTCTTTCCAGTTTTCACAATTGCGATACTATTGTCTTTTTCTGTCTTTTAACTTGTGTTGGTTAATGCATTTTAAAAGTCACATTATTGTTAGTTTGATTTCAGTACATTAGATACCAAAATAGGTATGCACATTTGATGAACCATCCTTACCTTAATTTCTATTTACCTACTCCTTTTTACAAAGTATAATGAGGACTAAATTTCATCTTTATAATATCTGAGACAATACTCAAAGCACATTTACTAAGTTAATGCAGTAAGAATAAATGAACAAATAAAATTTGACTATCTTTCTAGTTATAGTGATTAGAAAATTCATACATAGAATAGTAAACAGAAGCATTTGGAAACTTATTTGGAATATTCTCTACTTCCAACTGAAAACATTTGAAAGAGCACGTATTTATGAGAAGTGAACAGATGGCTGTGGATAAGATAAAAATAGAACTTCAACATTCTCATTGTCAAAGACTTCTAAATAGGACTCCAAAATTATCATTGTCAAAGTGCTCAGAAAAATATACTTAGCAAAATATTTCTATCTGATGAATATAATTTTATATCAAACGAAGACATTCTCAGACAAAAACACAAACTAGATTTTGTAAAAGAAAGAGGAATGGCATATAAATATTTATTGAAGAGAGAAGGCACAAGAAGTGTGTACAGAGATACATAGATATTGATATACAGAACTTTAATACCTGCATACAAAATCATGAACATAAAATGAGAATATGATTTTTTAATTAAAATTAAATATATATTTTCTCATGATTCCTATAATTGGAATATGACTGTTGCTTTTAAGAAACAATTCTAGTCTAAGAAATTTGATATAAGGAAACATACAGATGCAATGTGATCTACAGACAAGGCAGGGATGATGTGAATCGCCAAATATCCCATCTGTATTCCAATTTTTACAATTAGGTAGGGTGTCCTGCCTGGTTCTGGCAATGACTATGGCCAAGAGTGTTGTGTAGCATTTCTGGGACAGAAGACAGAAGAGATGCACATGATTTTCAATCTGGCACACCATGAATTGTGATATTCCAGGTACTTTCTGTCAGCATGAGCCCTTGAAAACTAAGTGGAGCAGAACACTTACCACTATCAAGCCTAGACAAACAGATATCGTGAAGAAGATGTTGCTGCTTTTAAGTTATTTAGATATTATGGTAATATTATTACTGTAGCATAACTACCCAATGAAGATAAATGCATTAGTGACCTTAGTGATGATTGTAAGAATGACAGTAAACATCATCCAGCTAAATTTTAGGAATGAAGGAATACATATATATGAAATAGACAAAATTTTATCCGTGCTTTGCATGGAAATTTTATCAAATTAAAGCATAAAGAATTGATACTTCTTATATTTTCATCATCAAAAAAGCAAAAGGGTAAAGATCTGGTCCAGTTTATTAATGAAGAATTGCTAAGCGTACCCTTGCATTATGCCAGAAAAATAAGTTAGTGAGGTTATGGTTATGTTAATCAGTTTGACTTAAGCTGCCTACATTCTACATCGAATCAGCACATGGTACTCCATAAATATATATAATTATGATTTAATAAAAAAATTAAAAAATGAGAGAAAATAATAATAATAAGAAGAATTATTAAATAGGAGAAAGTATATAACTCTTTCATTGGCATAAATTGATCATGATTAAAACTCAGACATAATAAAGATACATCAGCGTGCGGATTTCAGGAAATATCTTAAGAAATTCATAGGAAAAATAGATATCAATCATGAATTGAAGAAATAAAGAGGAACAGACTGAAGCTAGGCAATTTTTATAAAAACTAATTAAAACTATAAGATGTCAAAAGATTTAAGTGATATTAACAGAGAAAAGCAGCAAAAAATTATCCTAATCAAGTGGATGTCTCTTTTACAGTTCAGTTTTAAAAGGAGGGGCAAGAAACATATAAGCGAATAAAGAACACGGCTTTACTCACCTAAGGATATTGGCAATGAAATCAGGATTAAATGTAAACCAAAGGTACACTTAGAAGAAATAGAATAGGTTTTTGGATTTGGATTTGATCCTCTAAGAGAGAGACCTAAAAATGGGACAATGTTAATAGAAAACAAAATACAATAGGATTCATTTTTATTTTGTTGCATCAAACAAGATAATCTTGAAATTGAAAAACAGAGAACATCTTGAGTTAGAAAAAATAAATGGATTAAGTAAAGGTCTGTGAAGAGGCTACATACAAAGTTGAATTTCATCATAGACACCATGCCTGTACAAATTAACTAATAGAATGGTGTGAAAAATTATAGTAGTTCTTTCTCTTGCTTTCTATCTCTCATCAAAGAACAGTTGTTGGAAATATTAGAGAAATCATAGAGAATGGGGATAGAAAAAAAACATGAAGATTGAAAAATATTAGTTTTCAGTTTTCCAAATCCATTTCCAAATGTGGATTCTGAGAATTACAAACTAAGTACTTATAATGAGCATCTCCTATAAAATTTTTAGAAAATGAATTATTAGATACAAATGTAATCAGAAATAAATATTAGAAGTACTGTGAACTGGTACCAAATCAGCAAAAATAAGCCTCTCTGAACTAATTTTGTTTATCTATTTTAATTATATTTCTGAATTTTTGAAACATTGTAAAATATCCTCATAAAATATGTACAGAGGCACAATAGAAAAAAAAATTTAAGACTTTGACAAGAAGGTAAAGTCAGGTGAATTCTCACTTCTTTGCCAAATACTACTGAGAGGGAAATGGATAAATGTCTATTGCTTCATTGTTTAAGAGTTGACTCCTTCAATTGTTTTATGAGTTTGATAATCAGTAACGTATGTCATACTAATAAACTGAAATACCAAATCCTTCACATAAATACATTTGGAATGACTGGAATAACAGCAAGCCTGGATCAATCCACAGTTTCTCAGATGGCCCCAGACTCAAATGGGAAAATAGAAGCATATTAAGCATATGAAGAGGATTTTTATTTCACTCTATAATCCAGACCACACTGAAGAAGATGTCATTTATTAAGCAACTATGTGTTAACTGCTTACTATGTGCCAGGAATTATGTCTCTTGAGAATCTGTCAAATAAGAAATACAAAATCTTAGGCCTGGAGAAGAAAGAAAGCTACACAAATTTTAACATATTTCAGTAGCTGTAGTTCAGAAAAGAAATTGTACTATTCTGATTAGTTCTATTGGATAAGAAACTGTGAGCAAAGAAACAAAAATATTGCATATAAAGAAATAATTTTTGTTCATCGAAACTGCTCATCAACGGAGTTAACATTCAGGCTTGGCACTCATAGCACAGTGGTTAAGGCACCAGCCACATACAACGCTGGCCTGGCCAGCTAAACGACAATGACAACTACATCAAAAAAAAAAAAGCTAGTGTTGTCCCAGGTGCCTGTAGTGTCAGCTACTTGGAAGGCTGCGGCAAGAGAATCACTTAAGCCCAAGAGTTTGAGGTTGCTGTGAGCTGAGAGGCCACGGCAACTTCCCTGAGGGCCACAGCTTGAGACTCTGTCTCAAAAAAAAAGAGTTAAAATTCATTGAGGTTTGGGCCCCTCCTACTGATCCAAGAGGCCAATTCTTATCTAGTGTGGATGTTTATTTGGTGTAGACAATGCACGACACGGTGATCTCTATGTTAAGAGAAAAAGACCCAACCTTTGTAAAATAATTTAAGGAGGTCTGTTCTGAGCCAAATTTGTGTGACCATCCCAAAGTACATGGCCTCAGGAGGTCCTGAGAAAATGTGTCCAATGTAGCCAGGTTACAGTTTGGCTTTATACACGCATAGAGACACGGGCTGCATGTAAGATCCTAGGTCAATACATGTAGGGTGGACATTGGCTTGAGCTGAAAGGCAGAGACATATCAAAGGATAGATGGGGCTTCCAGGTTGTAGGTGGTTTAAAGATTCTCTCATTTGTAGTCGGTTAAAGAAATGAAGCTTTATCTAAAGGCTTGGAATGCTTTAACTTAAAACAAGGATGTCTATTAACTAGAGACAAGACCTTGGAAATTTATCAAAACTCCAGTATAAGCTGAGTAAATTGATGGCCACTAGTTATGGCTTAAGCTTTTTCTTGTGTAGCTTAAAGCCTGTTAATGACTTACAGAGGATATCTCCAAGAAAGGAGGTGGGGCTAATGAAGCACCTCCAACCTCCATTCTCATGGTTCACAACTTAGTTTTAGGGTATTTTAGGGGTTCCTTGGCCAAGAGGGGGTCCATTCAGTCAGCTAGAGGGCTTAAGATTTTATTTTAGTTCGCGTCTATTATTCCTCCAAAAATTACAGAGTTACAATATTCTTAGCAAGTATATACTGAAATATATAGCATGAATGTTTTCATTGTTTTAAAAATAATGACTCAAGCCTAGCAAAAAATAGAGGACACAGGGTAATGGTGGATATAGTAATTTTAAGGAACTTGTATTTCAATGATAAAAAGCAACAAAGGAGTTATGAAAAATAAAACAAGTATAAAGGTATTAAAATTGGCATACCATTATACGACACTCAGGTGTCATTGTCAAGTTTTGATTTTGCTGCAAGATGTGCATTTAAAGAATTACCCAAGCATGAGTTTAGGCTTGAGGTGCAGCGTTTTCAATTTATATATTTTGTCAAGAAAATGCTGTATAACTAAATGGGAGTCTATAGGGACATGAATAAGTTGCTCGTTTTAGTTAAGAAAGAAATCTGCCATAGGAAGGGAGTTAGATGTATGATTTTGATTCCCTGCAGGACAGGAAAGCTGATATCATTAGTATTAAAAACCCATCAACACCCAGCATGTTACTGAGGCTGTGGTTGGAAATGCTAAGTGATACTGACATATAAATATTTTCAGGGTCATTTGCGGAAAGAGTGCAGCCAGAACTAGACAGTTTTAGACTTGCTAAACAGAGAAGAATTTATAAAACAAAATAGTTGAGTTTGCAGAAGTACAGCCTATCTCAAGGTTACAATTAGTTAAAGAATTGACAAGGACTCCTTTTTTTTCCCTCCCACACCAACAGTACAGAAGAAATATGGAGTATGTTAGCTGTTTACTCCTCTAAAAGTTTAGTCAATTGATTGCATAAAGATTTTAGCTTAAAAGGTTAGGAGAAACTTGCTACTGTAATTCTTATCTTCCAGAGTGACCACTATAAGTTTAGGGTGAAAAAAAGCAACATGGAAAGAGAAAACATGGAAAATCTGAGCGTTATGTCCTCTTTAATTAGGCAAGCTTATACTAGAAATATAAAATCCACTGTGAGAATGCAATTCACTCTATAATAGTTTATATTATTTTTAAATTTATACATTTTATTATAAATTCTATACAAGACATGCCAATAGTTATTGAATTAATTCTACAAATACAATTTAAAAAGCAAAATTCTTAGATCAATATTTTGGATACTTATATTTAATACATTACTATTATATCTCTATACTTTTCTTCTCAATTTAACAGCTCCTAAAACTTCCCTTCTTTCTCCTTGTTATGCCTCATTCATGAAAAAAACAAAAAATGAAAACAGAGAATCTAAATGGAGCATTTTTTGAAATCCCTAGCTATCAATGCCAATACCTGGCCTGCATTTCCTCCAAATGCAGAATGACTCAACTTGCTTACTTTTCTGCATTTGGACACAAGAGTAGCAAGTACTTGCCAAATAATTTAATAAGTCCTTAAAAGTTTGAATTTGAGGATTTAAGACTATAGTTAAGTTTCAAACCATAAATGCTACTTAGTTTAGCAATCACAAACTTTACAAATAAAGAGAATGTAGAAAACCTCTAAACAGCTCAGCAGTAAATTCACCTGCTTAGGTTTTCTTGCTTTTTTCCTTTCTCAGGAAAGAAAACCAAGCTAAGCCAGTGGTACCACTGTTGCCATACTTAAGACAACAGGATATTGAAAACAATGGAGAAGCTAAATTGAACATACGTGTGTGTGTGTGTATATACACGTGTATATGTATATATATTCCCATTTCTGTCTTCTGCTGTCTAAGGAATTATTTTTTTCTCAATCATTAACATGCATAGAAATCACCTGTGAATCTTGGTATAATTTGGCTTCTTATTCTTTAAGTCTGGGATGGAGTCTGGGAATTTTCATTCCTAATTTAAACATCCAACCTTAAAAGCGACATGCTATATGACTCCCCTTATTAACATTCTCAAAATAATTAAATAATAGAGACAGGGAAAAGATTAGCAGTTAGCAGGGATTCGAGACAGAGTGAATGAAAGTGAGTGTGGCTATAGGGGGTAACAGCTCAGCGGTACAGTTAAGCATCCTGATTGTGACGGTAGTTACATGAAGGTACACATGTCACAAAATGGTGCACAGACACCAACCCACAAGTGAGTGCATATATATTGGTGAAATATGAATACACTCAGAGTGGTACCCATGCTGGTTGCAGGGTTTGATATTGAACTATGGTTATACAAAATTTTATTGTATAACATTCAATGAGGCTGGATAAATGGTGAATTGGACCTCCCTGTAAATTTCTCTGTAATTTCCTATAAATCTGTAATTATTTTATTTTTAAAAGTCAAGTAATTCATTTAGGATCCTATATAATTTAAAAACATGTTGCAGTTGACCAGCCACTAGTTCCCAAGCCCTGCTGAGTACTTTATTTTCCTAACTTTTAGCAAGCAATGTTCTGGGGGCAAGGCAGTGGCAGCTTACAAACATTAATGTGAGGTAGAAGGCCTCTGTAACTTTGGGTATGCACTGTTTGGGATTCCCATGTTATATAAAAAGTTGGATTTATACATGCAGTAAAAATCTACTCTTCTTTTCTCATTCATATCTTCTGTACCCACAATACAAATTGATTGTGTTCACATACAATTCCTGGGCACACTGTTGATGTCCCTGTTCATGGAACTTCTTTCTTACAAGCTTCACTAGGTCTTGTATGCCCTTCTACAAGGCTGAAGAAAGATCAGAGCTATTTTTCTGACTCTGAGTTTAAGCCATTGATATTGTAAGGAACTTTCTCTGACTTAGTTTCAGTTATTTTCCACTGGAAAATGTTGGTTCTTCCTCACTAAGTGAATTCTTTCCAAATTACTTCTTCTGTGAGCCCTCCTCCCCAGCCCGCCTCTGTTTCAAGCATATAGAAGCACATCTGCTTAACTCAGGAATTGTTAAGATTTCATGGGGATTTCGGGAGGAGGAGGCTTTTTGGCATGGAGATCATTATTACTTTTTGATCCACCCCCGGCAAGCATTTTGACAATTCCTCCCACACCTTCTACTAAAAGTTTTCTCTTTAACTAATTGACTGTTAATGGAAGATAAATAAGGCATTTAAACATCCGAATCTTCTCAGTATACACGATTTATATTACCTTCTTAAAAAATAAGACTTAAGCAGTAGTTGCCCTGTTTGTTTCTCTGTCTCATCCCAAAGTGGGTTTCTAGACTAGATGTGGAAACAGATTTTATTGTCTAGTTCAATTATTTCAGGCCATTAGTGAATTGCTGAGTTTAAAAGATACAGGGGTAGAAGGAGGGCCAGTTTTCTATGTAACTCATATATAAATATTGTGTATATATATGTAACTAATATATACTTTGATTTTATTTGAAAAATATATATTTTATCTGAAAATAGAGGGTTAAAATCTTTGGGAAAATTTACTTATGGATTAAAAGCTTGATAGATTGAGAGTGATAGGCGTAAAATCTACCTCTACCATCTACCAGCTTTTGATCTCTTTAACATAACAGTTTTAAGGTCACGAACTACACCCTTTAGATTTTCCAGCTAAATAAGTAAATAAATGAGGGAAGTTTATATAGTTTGGTATCCTCCTGCCTTGCTATGGAAATAGCTAGTAATCATTTAAAAATGAAGTAGAATCTCTGGAGTAGAATGTGCTCTGTGTTGTTTTAGACAGTTCTGTTCAATGGTGATTGTTGTGAAATAGACCAAGAAATGTATGAATAACTCCCAGAGGGAAAGGAGTTCTGTGCACATAGTCACCTGAGTCAGTTGTTTGAAAACAAACAATTTATGACCTATAAATAATTCAGTTAATTCCACAGAGCATCTCAAAGCTGTTCCTTCCATTAAGTTATACTGTTGCTGTTTAAAACATCAGTTGTCTTTTGCAATTGCTTTTTTCTAATTTCTTTTTTTAATTTCTCAAAATGTAGGTTGTAGTCTTCAGTATTCCCAGAGTTAAGTTTCTCAAACAGATCAGATCATGGTACCTCCTTTAAAAACAACTTGTCACATCTCAGCATCACTGATTGTGCCCTGGATGGCATCTGTACTTTGGATCATTAGAAATTATTCATCAACGGGTGAACAATGTACAAAACCAGAGCAAGAGTATCTCTTCCAGAAATGGCAATTTTACTTATGGACTGGGTAAACTTTTTAAATAAAGTACTGTAGCATGAAATACCACATGAATTTTAAAATAAAATATGAAACCTCAAAGAAATGTTCTTGTAAAATCAATCTTCCTTAGATTTTTTTAGTTCAAACTCCTTACTTAGCCTCTTCGCAACTGCACACCAGTCAACACCACATCCTGCCACCTGCTAGTCACACTCTTCATTTTTCATGGACACTAACGCTATTTTCCACCTGGCCATAACCTTCAACCATGCAGGGCTTCTCTCATGCTGCCCTCTCTGCTTAGAATCTCATTCCCCAGATTGGCCAAATTGTGAATTTCTGCACACCCTTAAAGTTTGCAAATTCCAAACTACATAAATATATGATTTCTTCCTCTGTACCTTAAAAAAACTTCACATAAATCTATTTAAGTGTATTTTATACGGTACCAGGCTTATTTATATATTTACTTTTACTAGTTATGCAAGCCTTAAAGTAAAAGAATAGGTCTGATTCATTTTTTTGTTCCTCTAGTGTTATATAATATGGCCACATATCAAATATTTTGACACTCTTCCCTCTAAAGAATGAGCTTAGACCCGGTTCCCCTGAGTGTGAGCTGTACTTTATGATTCTCTTATAATGAGGAGAACATAGTGAAAATAACAGATGTAAATTCCAAGGTTCAGTCATAATTAATACAAATTTTATTGCCTGGAAGTGTTTCATCAAGTCTGCCGTGACAACTTGTAAAATTTAGGAGTCACTTTGGATTTGGACAATGGATAAAACTGGTATATATTTGAAATAAATAAATACTAAAAGCCTTAAGAGCCTTAAGGAAACTGGATATAAAAGAATGACAACGTTAGAAGGCTGTGCATGACAGTTGAACATAAAGTTATCAGAGTATTACTGGAACCTAGAAGCAGAGAGTCTTTGAAGTAGTAAACAATAGTTTTATGAAAAACATTGAAAAATAAAAATTGTACTTAATGAACTGAGAAGTATGGGTAGAGTTTTTCCAGGGCAAATAGTAATGATGCCACTTGGTTTCTTTTTGATGCTTATGATAAAATGTGATGAGAGAGATAACGTACATACTTTTAAATAGACAGGAGATAGGACTTGATTGCTTTAAAAATTCTCAACCTTTACAAATGGCAAATCATGTCACGGAAACATACTGCAAAGAGAAAAAAAAGATTGAGACTGAAAACTCTTTGCTAAGACCTCATACAGATCTAAAGTGATGCCTCAGAGTATCATTTGGTCAGGAAAAAAGAACTTCTAAATATGTTTGAAGGATTCTGAGGGTATGATTCAGAATTCTTACAAATCAAATAATAGAGTTTCTAAGAAGTTTAAGAAAATTGCCCCTAAGCAAAAGTCTAAAGTTTTTTGAAAAGGGTCTATATTAAAGAGATGGTTGGTGTGATCTTTGGTATACTGAGGTTAAAAAGAGGGTCAACTAGTTTAAAAATCATTATATTTATGAAAATAATGCTAGCTTGGACTAAAAGAGAAAATCTAAATGACAGTATGTTTCTTAATATAATTTCAACCCTCAAAGTTCTTGCTGACTTTGGATAAGCTACTGAACATATTGTAAGGACATTCTGGCAACTACATGACATCTACTTATTGAGGAGCTGAGGTTGCTTACCAATACCCAGTGCAAGGAACTGAGACTCCCCACCCAACAGCTATGTGATTGGGCCAACTTGGTAATATTTAATCTTGTCCAGATAAGTCTCAGTGTAACTGAAGTTTTAGCTAATATCTTGAGTTAACTTTATGAGAGACCCAAACCAGAACTACCAGATTATTATTTTATTTTTGACTCTCAAGAAGAGTAATATAAAAATATCGCTTTATACCTTTAGGTTTGGGTTAATTTGTTAAGCACCAAGAGAAAACAGAAACAATTCCCTTTGTCTACTACTGTTTGGCATATAAGTATCACTTATTAAATATTTGTTGGGATAAAAATACATGAAAGGGCATAGGGTGGAAGGTTAAAAAAAAGGTGAAGACAAATCATATTTTAACTACTTTACATTTTTCTTCATGAAAAAGCTTCAAGCATAATGTATGTTAAACTTCAGTTGGCTTCAAATGTGGAAGTGTTTGAATTAACACTTATAGACAAAGAAGGTGGGCACTAACTTTATTACATTTTGTCATTTAATCTTAAGAAAAATTATGGGAGTTAGGTATGATCCTCAATCTAAATATGAAGAAATTGCCTTAGAGATATGAAACAACTTGCCCACAATCATTGATCCATTCCAGCATAGAGTCAGAAATTTATTCCATTAACTATTGCATTATATTTAATTTTTTATTTTAATTTATTTTATTTTTGCTATAGTACAATACACATGTCATTAAAGATTTTCAAATATAATAATTCAGGCATGCAGTCATAACATAGCATGGAGCACACATTTTATTTTCACATATGTATTTTATTCTTACATATTATTGATTCAAGTTATTTAGGAAGAAGTTAAAAATTTTATTGGTAGTATATTTGGGGATATTCTGGAAACAGTTATGTTTAACTTTATTTGTATATCGAAATTGCCTGAAGAGACTGTTTAAAAATTCAAGTCAGGCTCGGCGCCTGTGGCTCAACAGGCTAAGGCGCCAGCCACGTACACCTGAGCTGGCGGGTTCGAATCCAGCCCAAGCCTGCCAAACAACAATGACGGCTTCAACCAAAAATGGCCGGGCGTTGTGGTGGGCGCCTGTAGTCCCAGCTACTTGGGAGGTGGAGGTAAGAGACTCGCTTGAGCCCAGGAATTGGAGGTTGCTGTGAGCTGTGATGCCACAGCACTCTATCCAGGGTGACAGCTTGAGGCTCTGTCTCAAAAAAAAAAAAA
>CAUYON010082226.1:0-24275 GCA_963573935.1 Arctocebus calabarensis
GGAGATATTGTTTGCTTACTCAGCTTCTTACACAGAGACTATGTACTTCCCTGGTCTGATACCTGATTAAAAATTAACAGTGGGCTCGGCGCCTGTGGCTCAACAGGCTAAGGTGCCAGCCATGTACACCTGAGCTGGCGGGTTCGAATCCAGCCCGGGGCCCATCAGACAACAATGACGGCTGCAACCAAAAAATGGCCGGGCATTGTGGCAGGCACCTATAGTCTCAGCTACTTGGGAGGCAGAGGCAGGAGACTCGCTTGAGCCCAGGAATTGGAGGTTGCTGTGAGCTGTAATGCCACGGTACTCCACCCAGGGTGACAGCTTGAGGCTCTGTCTCAAAAAAAAAAAAAAAATTAACAGTGGTCCCTGAGAAAATCCCCTGAAGGCCACTGTCCACAGTTTGCCTACTTCCGTTCAGTGTCAGGCTGCACTGAGTTGATTCCTATGAGGTGAGGGCTTTCTCTGGGACAGCCGAGGAAACTAGAAACACACCAAGCCAGCACTGCTGGTCTTGAACCTGCCAAGACCTCCTGTTGAAAGAGCTGTCACCCCTCTCATCATAAAACAAAGAATTCACAGTCAATCTGACAGCGCTACCTATGTAGTCTAATGTTCAGGCCATATCTTGTTTGGAATGACAAGAAATAAGAAACAGTCATTCCTAATGCCTTATTAAGCAAGATTTCTCTGCTTTCTTCACTCTTGGGTTTCAGGTGGGCTTCAGGAGGTGGCATTGGAGACAGAAGCTTTCATGTGTTCTATGGTCCTCTGTGAGTCTATGTCCCCTAAAGGAGAACAAACCTGCCTAAACTCCTCCTTGGAACTTAAATGTCAATGCTTCCCTGGAGGACCACCAGAAAGGACATTGGTGAAAAGCTCGTGGCCACTGGCCAGGAACCCATAAGGAATGTTTATAACTGAACAGATAAGAATTGTTTGTAGCTACTTAAAACTGAATGAATTCCTAAAAATGCTTGAAAAAGTCTTGAAAGCAAGAACACGGTTATATTTTCCACATAGTTCTGCTAGTATCACTTATTTTTTGATGTGAAAAGTTATCATCATCATGGAGAAGATGTCAACCACATCCTGTCTGAATGATCATCTGTACTTTCATTATAAACTGGAAATTACAAAAGTTTTCTGAATGGACAGACCATCCCTAATTCCCACTATTACCATGTTTTTTTTTTTTTTTAATGTATACAGTCTGCTCAATGTTTTCAACTCCATCAATAAGAAGCCTTTCTCTTGCAATCCTCCCTTTTTAAGGATAATTTAGAAATCCAAAGGGAAGTTTCAGGAAAGGGTTTCCGGAGGCTATTTATAAACCTCACAGAATCTAAACAGTTGATTGAGTGGGAACATTGGCGTCTTTCCCCATAACAGAAGCAAGATAAACACGGGCAAGGTGAGAGGAAAGCTGGCCTCTGTCCCCATCTTTTAGCTTGAAGATCCCGTCTAGCTGGTCTGAAGCCCTGAGAACATCCCAAAAGAAAGACTCCCAAGGAAATAGATGGCCCCTTCTGTGACCACCTCATTCCTGGCTTCTCCTTGGAACCCCCGAACTTGCCACCAAAGGCTCTGGGGAGTTGAGCTGTTGACAAACTGATTTCAGGGGTTTTCCTTGTTACCACAGTGACATCTTGGCAACAACAAGCGATTTGCTGAAGGACATGCCCCCTTTTCCTGTTATCTTCACCCATCTGTTTTCCCAAACTGAGCTGCTGTGTGGGAGCTGACATGGAGGTCAGTCCCTCAGCTCCCTCCTGCCCCGTCCCTACCTCTCCAACCCTGTTCCTCTCCCTGTGCTGCTGACCCGGTAAGACTTCACTGCAGCTCCCCACACTGAGCTCCTGCTGAACCCCCAGCCCTATTCTTGGAGACGCACTTCATAATATCATTTAATTCTCAAATATCATATCTCTTATATTATAGCCATTTAACTCAGGAGCAAGGAGAGCAAAGAGTTTCATAGGCTTATCTGAGGCTGCACATCTAAGCAGTGACAAAGGCTGCTTTCTTTTTTTTTTATTTTTCTTTATTGCCTGTCTCCTTTATTAGAATGTAAACTTTATTATAGTATGGACTCTCTTTATTGTGTTCAGATCCCCACTGCTTAGAACAGTGTTTTGCAAATCATAGGTAGCCAGCAAATAGTTATCTATTGACAAAATGAGCAAATCCTGGTGCCAAGGTTTTTCTAAATGAGACAGGAATAGGATGCTTTAGGTGCACCCTTATCAGGAGTTCGGAGTCAAGGCTGAATGACTAATAATGAGCCTAATGAGTCCTTTGTTCCTCTTATCTCTACTCTGTGAACTTTGTCAACTATTTCATAGTTCTTGGAAGAGACTGACAGACCCACACTCTTACAGCAGTTGTGTGACCTCCTTTTTCCTCTCTGAATCTCAGTTTTTCTTTCTACAAAATAACATGATGGGGTTAAGCTTTGTCTATGTCCCAATATCCTTGGAATACAGGGATGCAAATTATGGCAAGTGATGCCTGAAACACCCTGATTTTTAAACTCTCACATATCTGATCTTACTAAGGCTTCAGAGGAGTTATAATCACAGCTGGAAATGCTGTATATCTCAGAAAGAGGAGAGATTGGGGACATCTCGGTCCAGAGGTTAAGAGAAAAATAAGGACAAAGATAGGGTTTGATCACTATTTTTTTTTTTAATTTTTGAAAAAGTAAAAAAGATCATTGGCTGCTCAAAGACTTGTGGCATAGAACAGAATTTGGGAGGTTCTAGTTCACATTCGGGCTCTGTCACTAACTTATTCTCTGATCTTGGCCAAGTTATCAAAGCCCTTGGAAATCTGTTTCCCGATTTGTAAAGTAGAGATGCTAAAAACCATGCTTCCCTCCTATGACTATTGAGAGGAACAAACTGGCCCCAAAGACATGGTTAACTTCTGACAAGTCCATCACAGCTTGTGTATACAAAAATTCACAATTAGATCTCTAACATGCCCCCTTCTTTTCAGCCATAGATACTTGACCTCTTATAGACATGACTCCAGGAAGCAAAAATAGTAAGAAAAGGATGGGAAGTGACTGGCTTTCTTCCCCCCACCAGACTGACCATGAATGTAACTGAGCAAAAACAGAATCTCACATCCCTTGCAATTGCTCTTCTGAGCCAGCAAGACCCAGGAAGTGATGCCCATTAAAGTCACTGATTTTTTTTTTTTTTTTTTGGCAAGTGGTTTAAAATACTTATTTGATCTTGAACTTCTCCGTTTCTGGACTGAACATTATTTGAAAGCATTATTTAAATTTACTACTTTCTCCTTTCTTGAAGCAGTTTATTCTTTGGATAACTGTGAATAAGAATGACAAACAAAGGCGTATTCAAAAGCCCTGTTAAACTTTCCAAAGCAATGGCCCCCAATGGGACAGTAGCCTTGAGTTTTATTTGAATCCATGTCTCCAGGCACAGAGGGAATGTGCACCCAGAAATGTGCTTTCCCAGTGTGCTTTGCTCTGGGGTCGTCACCTCTTGGGATTAGTCATTCTTAACTCCTAAGATCAAAACTGAAGTTACATAAAAGCTAAAAGTGGATGATTTGTCACCCAGCAAGCACCAATAAAATTCAACAACATGGAAAGACAACTTGAGCCGAGCCTATCTTTCTTTCAGAGATCATTTCCTGTGGTGTCTCACACGTTACCGTGTTTGTCCTTCTGAGTCCTTTCTGACCCAGAGAGCCAAGTCCTGCCCTTCACTCTTCCTGCATGAGCCCGGTGCTCTCACTTCACAGTAAAATGTAGCTACTTGGTTCTTCGTAGAGAACCCTTCTTCCAGACATGGGCAGGTTTGGTGAATCTGTCCCTGCTAGCATACTTGCTGGTCCTGTTTCTAGCTCCCAGCCCCTAACAAGGCCATCCCAGCTGACCTTTGGAACAATATCAAACTCAGATCTGGTTCCCTAAGCATTGGTCTTCTGGAGAAGATGAAATTGTGACACAGCCCATCTTTTTAAAAGATTCTCTCAGCTTACCCAGTTGTTGGGCTTCACCCAGGGAACAATAACCTATACATAGGCTGGACTTATGGCTAAAACTTACTCTGTGTCAAAAATTCCACCATGCATTTTTCTTTCACTATCTCTAAGTAGCAATGAGTGGATTGTGTAAACCTCATTTTGTACTTAAAGAAACTAATGCCCCACAAAGTTAAATAACAGTGAATAAATGCCAACATCAGGATGAATATCCAGATTTTGATGAGAAACTCATGCATTTAATTAGTCTATTCCTATTCTCATCCATATGGTCAGGTAAATCACACATGTGAACAAGTGGAATTTGGTCCTCTATCTTGATGGATGAATTAGCATAAGGAAAGATGTAGGTTAGACCTATAACCACCAGTTCTGCAGGATTTGACTATCAGTCCTCCACCTTCACTGAATCACACAAGTTATCCTTTCATGAATAGTGCTGGATAAATGAGCCAACATCTAGATCATCTGAACCAAATAGGTGGTATGCCATTTTTATACATATTAGGAAAAGCTTCATATGGGCTCCATGACTTTTCAGTCTTGTCCTTGTCTATTATGCTAAGAGTCCATGTATATATAGAAAGAAGAAAGGGAGGAAAGCAAAAAAGAAGGGAAGGAGGGAGGGACTGAGAGAGAGAGAGAGGATAAAATAGCATTTATTTCTAATAGTAGTTAACATTCGTTAAAATTTTTTAGATGTAAGAAGAGCTTTAACAAGACTAACTCAAAAAAAAAATATATATATATCCCTTGTGAGGTTAAGAAATATCTGTGAGGCTTGGAGCCTATAGATCAGCAGCTAAGGTGCCAGCCACATACACCAGAGCTGGTGGATTCAAACCCAGCCTGGGCCTACCAAACAACAATGACATTACAACAAAAATACATATAGTCCCAGCTACTTGGGAGGCTGAGGCAGGAAAATCACTTGAGCCAAGGAGTTTGAGGTTGCTGTGAGCTGTGATGTCACAGCACTCTACTGAGGGTGGCATAGTGAAACTCTGTCTCAAAAAAAAAAAAAAAATAAGGAAAGAAAGAAAAGAAAAGAAAAGAAGGAAGAAGAGAAAATTCTCTGAGTCACGCAACTAGTATATGATAGCGCTGGTGTTCAGACAGACCCAGAGCTAGTGACCCAGAGAAAACACACATTTTGCCAAAGTGCTATAATGTGTTGCAGATGCCAGGAAATGTGCTACACATCTCACAGTGCAGCACTTAGCATCGTTTCCTCTCTCAGCCCCTCATCCATCCATCCATTCATTCATTCAAGTGTGTGACATAGATGCAGCTTTTGTGCACTTTCTCCCCTCCAGAGCTTCTCTCCACCACGGCACTCAGTGCCCTACACTGCATGTGATTGGATATGTCTGTGACTCTCTTCCCCCAGACATTGAAGAAGTCCTTGAGAATAGAGTCTGTATCATACATTGTATTTCATCCGCACATCTCAACATATCTAATAAATAGCAGTCTAAGGATATTTTTGCTGAGCATATGATTTGTAGCATGAATGGTTGGATGGGGTGGGCACATGAACAAAATTTGAAAATTGTTGCAATGAATTGTTGCAGTTACTAAATCTTAGGTCATGTATTAAGCTGCAACTCCTGATAGCTCTAATGATATAGAGAACAACACACAATACTGAGAAGGAGAAGCACACCCTAGAAAATCAGCAAATAAACATTTACTTTAAGCTCAAGTTCAATCCCACAGGGGAGGAGAGTGTTCAGACAATGCGTTATAGCTAAATGGAGAACAGAATGAAATCTCTCATCTCACAGCCCATTGTTCTCTATCTTTTCCTCATCTTGAGATACATGGAATGGGATGCTGCCCTCATGAAATACTTGCTGTAATGAGGAGTCTGGGGTTGAAATGGATTTCTTCTAATGAGAGGAAGTGTGGCGTGCCAGAGCCAGCAGAGTTTGGCCAATAAATGTCAGTAATGAGTGGTGCAGTGAGAGTCAGACGGGGGCGATAGGAAGTGCATTGAACTCCCTAAGGAAGGAAGAAGATGCAGAGGCTCTCCCAAAATATGGCACAACATCAGACACTGCCCAGAACTCCAGGTGACCTCCCTGGGGAATTCCTGGTTGTAGCACATGTATATAATCTCAGATGTGTTTAAAGGGATGCATGAAATTAACAGGGAACATTGGATACTCAGAAAGCTCACTGAGTTCGGTTTGAAAACCATAAACTCTGATGTACATATCTGATAACACTGAGATAACTCTATAATCCAAACCCACATCCCTAGGCTCCTAGCCAAGGGATTTTATACTCAAAGGATTTATCCATGACCTTACTACTTGAGTCCACTAGTACATTTGCAACAGATAATTCCAAAAGAGCTCATTAAAGTACAAACCAGAAAACTTCTAAACAAGGATCAAAAATGTTTTCATATAGTAAACGAGAAAATATCATGAACGGTATGTCAATCAGGTTAATAAAATATCTCAGATTGCATGTGAAGCCCCCACACTGTACCCCATGGTTGAACTAATGTACACAGCTATGATTCAAAAAAATAAAAAATAAAATAAATAAATAAAATGTTACAACATCAAAAAAAAAAAAGAATAAGAGGGGGGAGATTTTCTAGGCTATCTCTAACAGTACGATCAAAATATTTCTGTTTGTATACGAAATAAGCACATTGTGCCCCATGATTGCATCAATGTACACAATTATGATTTAATAAAATTATTTTAAAAAGAGGGGGGAGATTACAGCCCCTAGGAAAGTTGGGTAAAGGGTAACAGGGACATAAGGTAATGGAACATCTGAGGTGGCCAGATGATGGTGCAGGCAGGACAGAGGGAAGGGACAGAGGAAAATTAATAAATGAGACTCAACTAAACTAAAATGCTCCTCAGACAGACATCTCAGCTTCTCTAGCCTAAACTACTAGTTGATGGTCTCAGCAGCCTTCACTGCTGATTTCCCCAGGCAGGGATAGTCGCATAGACATTCCCCCGACTGGGCACATTACCCTGAGTTGGAAGGTCTGTGAGGAATTCAGCCTGTCCACCCCCCATAATATGGCCCAAAGCAATCCACTGATTCAAAGAAATTCCCATTCAAATTCTCTAATTTTCATAGCTCTAGAATAAACAAAGCTAAGATTCATATGGAACTGAGAAAAAAAAAAAAAGAGCCGGAATAACCAAAACAATCCTAAGCAAAAATAACAAATCTGAAGGCATAACATTACCTGACTTCAAGTTATACTGCCAGGCTATCATAACCAAAACAGCATGGTACTAGTATAAACATGGATATATACATCAGTGGAGCAGAATAGAGACAGAAAAGAAAGCCATCTAGCCACAAGCAACTGATCTTCAACAAATCAGACAAAAACACACACTGCAGAAAAGACTCCCTATTTAATAAATGGTGTTGGGAAAATTGAAAGACATTCCTCATAAAATGAAACTGGGTTCCTGTCTCTCACCATACACAAAAATTAGCTCAAGATGGAGCAAAGACTTAAATGAAAGAGCTGAAGCCATGAAAAGTTTAGAATCAAATCTAGAAAAAATTCTTCTAGACATTGATGTAGGCAAATAATTTATGACTAAGATCTCAACAGCACATACAGCAAAAACAAAAATTAATAAATGAGACTCAACTAAACTAAAATGCTTCTTCTCAGCAGAAAGAAATATTCAAGAGCAAATGGACAACCTACAGAATGGGGGAAAATGTTCTTAAACTTCATACTGACAGAAGATTTATCCAGAATCTACTAGTAACTCAAACTAATCAGCAATAAAAAACAAATAACCCAATTTAAAAGTTGGCAAAAAACATAAATACATACTTTTTAAAAAGATATACAAATGACCAGCAATCATAAGAAAAAGTGTCCAACATCAATAATCATCAGAGAATGAAAATCAGAACCACAGTGCGATACCACCTTGACCCAGTCAGAATGGCCATTACTAAAAAATCAAAAAAGAATGAAGGTTTCTATGGATGTGGTGAAAAGGGAACACTTATATACTATTGGTGTGAATGTAAAACAGTACAGCCTCTATGGAAAATGATATGGAAATTTCTCAAATAACTAAAAGAACTACTGTTTCATCCAGAAGTCATTCTATGTACAAAACACCTGCGCTCATATGTTTACTGCATATGATTCACAATTGCAAAGATATGGAATCAACTTACATGCCCATTGATTGATAAGTGAATAAATACCCCCCCCCCAAGGAATACTACTCTGCTGTTGGTGCCATCACCAAGGAAGCGGGCTGGACAATGGATTATGAACTTGAAGCTTGCAGAAGGTGGGCCTCCCCATGCCTGTGGGGGGAAAGGACCTAAGCAACCTCCAGAGCTGCTATTTACTGAGAACAAGCTCCCCTCCCCTGAACCCAACCCCCACTTTGGAATTCCACAGCTGATCAGTTTCCAGCTGCCAACTGTCTGTTCTATTCCTTAATGTCTAGTGATTGCTTATATGTTTCATAAGACTGCCACTTTGTCTCTGCAAGCCTGCTGTCCTGGTCAATCACCACTTTGTCTCTGTAAGCCTGCCCTCCCAGTTCCTACAGATCTTGCTGCACACTTTGCTAAATAGATTGTTACATAGATCACTTGTTGTTACATAAGTTGCTACACATCCTGTTACATAGGTGCTACATACCTTATCACATAGGTTGCTACATATCTTATAGCATAGGTTGCTGTCTCTGTCTAGCCTCTCATACGTGGTGTGTGTGTATGTATATGAATATGTACATGAATGATTAGAAATTGATAGAGAAACACTGTGGCTTACTGAATTTCAGTCTTGGAAATCAAAAAAGAAAAATTCTTTCTCTTGAATGTACTAAAAACAAATTAAAAGGTGATAAAAGAAAAAAAGAAAGAATGTTCTTATTTTAACTGGAGAAAGAATAAAGCAAGTCTTTGTAATCTCTGAGGTATTGAAGCCTCACTGAATCTCTGTGCTCTTCCGTGTGTGCCCAGCTAAGCAAATTCAGAAACAGCCAACAAATATGACTTGGATGAGAACAGTACTGTTTCACAGTTATCATTAAAAAAATATAGGATCTTTGATTAACAGTGCAGAATTGATTCTTGTTATGCACACTGTGAAGTGACTAGAGATCCAGGTGAATTATGCTTGAAGATAAGATGTTTGAAGGCCATCAGATATTAATTCTCTGTTAATTTTGTAAAAAATGCCTGGTTAGGTAAATGTTACTAAGTAATACTTCTATGTTTAAGAGTCAATTACTTTACCAACCCCTCCCCCAAATTAGCAACTCTTATTTCATTTACTAAATCACATCATGCGCTTTTACTTATGAGAATTTCTACTCATCTTAGAACCATACACAGATATTTACCTCCAGGCAGATTACTTTTCCAACACACAGTTTCAACAGGAGTTTGGGGGATTGATATTATACAGAAATTTGTTAGGTGACTTAGACATTTTTAAGAGCTTAGTAATAGTGTCAACATTGTCATCCTACCTGTTGGTTTGCCCAGTTTAGCAACTTGTATCTGTAGGATCGCCACATTGGACAGGACAGACGATCAATTACATGCAGTACAGCAAAAAGGAAGCTGAGTAGCCCAAATGGCTTTCTTATTAACATCCACCTTATGTTGATCACCACCATATGGTGACCAGTTTGTTACGGTCTGTTTGCGTGGTCAACACAGAGAGAGGTTTTACCATAATTTAAAGTATATTAGCTTTCAATGGAAGAATATTTAAAAAAATTTTTTTTTGCAGTTTTTGGCTTGGGCTGGGTTTGAACCCACCACCTCCAGCACACGGGGCTGGCATCCACTCCTTTGAGCCACAGGTGCTGCCCCAGAATACTTTAAAATTTTATTCTTCCTATTCTCCTGATACATCCAGTCATATTTTTTAGGTGGAACTATCTCATAATTGAACTTCTCTGCTTGTACAAAATTAATTACATCACTGATGAAATGCATTTGCTTTCACAATAAATGATATTCTAGAACTTCTTGAATAATGAATAGAAATTTAAATATCCCACCAATATTATAAATGCAGGTATTTGATAGCAATTCCATTGAACAGTTAAAGAATTAAGACTAAATCCCCTGATGAGCCAAATAATGTGAGTGATTTGATCCAACGATTTTGAGATCCCATTTAATATTTTCTTTCAGAGAGAGGGAATTATCAGCATTTGAGTGAAATGTCCTCTTTCTATCAGGTTAGATGAGGAAAATAAATTCATCATCACTGGTATATCTAGATTTCCTCATGTAGGAAAAAATGGGTTGATGTTCATTTACTAGCTAAAAATACTGTAATTTTCCTATTTTTGTTCTTCTGTTTGAAACATATTTTATGCTTCAGACTCCTTGCCTCCCCAGCCTCCAACACCCACACACAGACACTTCTCTATCCATTATGTCAAAATGCCTTTATCTCTAGGTGATTGTAGAGTTCATTCTAGAATGGTGGTTCTCAACCTTCCTAATGCCGTGGCCCTTTAATACAGTTCCTATAGGTCGCGACCCATAGGTTGAGAACTGCTGTTCTAGACCATTAGACCCTTGCGGATAATACCTTGAATTATTTTTACAAAAAAAGATGTCTTTGAACATAATTTAAAGGGTTGATTACTTAATAACAACAGAATGACAAAACATTTATTTGAGATTGATCTAATAGTAATTTAGATAAATTTACATTAATATTTACTCAGCAGCTAATCAAACATAATACAAGTCTCTATTCCATGTTTAATGCAATCTATGGTTATAATAATGATACCTGAATTTGAGTTCAAAACTCAAATTTGGCAGCCATGGAAGCTACATTCATATTCATTTCAGGATATTCTGTTGTCCTTGTCTGATATTCAAACCACTGGTTATTTAAATTACTGAGCACCTGCTATCTGTCAAATTATAACAGGTACACAATATACATATTCTTAACCATTTATTTCTTTTTTATGCTTTTTATTAATAGACTTCATTATGGTTTTAGATTTACATAAAACTTTAGCAGGTAGTATAGAGTTCCCTTATTGTCCTTAGACAGTTTTTTCTATTACTAGCTTGTTGCTTAATGTAATCCATCTGTTGTAATTAATGAACTCAAACTGATACATTATTATCAACTAAATTCACAGCTTCAGTCTGTTTCTTTTTTTTTTTTTCTTTTATAATCTCATCCAGGACAGTATGTTATACTTAGAAGTCACTTCCCCTTAGATTCCCCCTAAATGTGACATTATCTGACTTTCCTTGTAAATAAAGACCTGGGCAATTTGGAGGAGTACTGTTCAAATATACAGGGTATTCCAAAAGTTGCCCCTAAAATCACCATACAGAAGGAAAATGAGAATTGTAACTAAATGTAACTTTATTTACAAAATAGTCATACAAAATTTTACAAAAGGTGGCCAACATGTAGAAAATATATTTTTAAATATATATATATTTATTAAATATGTATTTATTATTATATATTTATTTTGGAGACAGAGTCTCAAGATGTGCCCTGGGTAGAGTGCTGTGATGTCACAGCTCACAGGAATCTCAAACTCTTGGGCTTAAGCAATTCTCTTGCCTCAACCTCCCAAGTAGCTGACTACAGGTGTCCTCCCCAATGCCTGGCTATATATATTTTTGGCATTGTTGTTGTTGCAATTGTCATTGTTGTTTTAGCTGGCCCTGGCCAGGTTTGAATCCACCATCCTCAGTGTACGTGGCCAGCACCCTACCCACTGAGCTACGGGCACCGCCAGAAAATATTTTGTAAATACTTTATTACAATTTTTTAATGAATGTTTTGTAAATAAAGGTACATGTAGCTACAATTTCCCGCTCCCCTCTGTATGACTACTTAGGATTTTGGGGACACACTGTGTTGTAAGATGCATTCATGTTGGACATTGTTTGATGTCTGTCTCATGATTAGACTGGAGTTACGGGTTTTTAGAGGACGATCACTGAGGTAAAGAGCCATTTTCAAGGGCACATACTGTCAATATGATCTGTGATGTTCTTATTGATGTGGGTTACCTGGCAGAGGTATTGCTCACTTCTTCACTCTGAAGTTACTCTTCCCACATCCTCTGGCCTCTCCGTACTGTGTTCTTTGGAAAGAGCAGTACGCCCAGCCCACATTAAAAGAGTAGGAAGCTATGTCCCTTCCCTCTTTGGTAGAATATCTATGTAATTTATTTGGAATTCCCTTGCATAGAAGGTTGGTCTCTTCTCCTCCATTTATATCGGTGCAGGCCCATAAGTATTTATTTTATACTTTTGGTTATAATCAAATACAACTTTGTGTGTTTTGTTGTTCTGGTTGTTCCAGCTTTGACCATTGGAAGCTCTTTCAATTACCTTCTGTGCCTCAGATGTATCCATACAGTGTGTGTGTGAGTGTTGAGTACTTTCTTAATTTCTTAACTTCCGGCACTAAAAGCTCATTTTCTATATCTCTTGCCCCATTTTAAAATCAGCCATTTCTTTTTTCTTTCTTTTTTTTTTTTGAGACAGAGCCTCAAGCTGTTGCCCTGTGTAGAGTGTGGTAGCATCACAGCTCACAGCAACCTCCAATTCCTGGGCTCAAGAGAGTCTCCTGCCTCTGCCTCCCAAGTAGCTGGGACTACAGGCGCCCTCCACAATGCCGGCTATTTTTGTTTGGGTTGTAGCTGTCATTGTTGGTTGGCGGGGCCCGGGCTGGATTCGAACCCGCCAGCTCAGGTGTACGTGGCTGGCGCCTTAGCCCGCTGAGCCAGAAGCGCCGAGCCAAAATCAGCCATTTTTTAAGGAAACCTAATTAATTTTCATGGACAATGGTACTGAAAAACCTAGAATTGAGGACCACATGTGCTTGTTGCTTATAAGGAGTCACTCTTGAATATCCTCTCAACCAACCAAGCAAAGCAATGTATGATACCATCCTATGGATTAACTTACATGAGGACCCAGCGTATTTCCACAGGGAGCCGTCTATAGCCATCTCAAGTAAAATACAGCTTCTTACTGATGTCTTTGACTCTAACCCGTCACCACACATAGACATGTGTCTTTGTGCTTATCTGTACATTTCCACCCAACAATAAGAAACCTGGCTCACATATCTGTAATCTATTTTTATCTAATTGTTCTATTCCAATACACACATATAGCAGTGTAGAAATTGCACCCCCATAGAAAATGACTTTAGAGTATGGAGCTTACATGAAGTTATTTATAATTTTACTTTGGTCAGCATCTTTTCTTTCATCCACTTCAGTGAGGTTGTTTCAAACATTTTTAAGACAGTTCTATTCTCTTGACACAATATGAATTTTTCTTGGAATTCTTTTATTTCCTAAATGATGTTTTAAATGCATGCATTAATGTTCAGCCTGTGTTATAACATTGTATGGATTCAACAAATATCATGCATCTACTATTTTTTTAATTACTTTTTTTTTGGCTGGGAGTGGGTTTGAACCTGCCACCTCCAGCATATGGGGCCGGCGCCCCATCTACCATTTTTATATACGAAAAAATAGCTTCATGATCCTAAAAATCCCTTGTGCTTCCACTGCTTCTCCTGCTTCTCCTGCTCCACCTTTCCTCCCTCTGAGTCCTTGGCACCACTTACCTTTTACTGTCTCTACAGTTGGGTCATTCCCCACATGCCATATAATTGGATCAGTCAGTACACAGATTCCATCCCTTAGCGACATGCAGTGAAAATTCTTCCATGTCTTCTAATAGCTTGTCAGGGAGCTCATTTATTTTTATCTCTGAATAATAGTCATTGTATTGATATATCACATTTGATTATTCATTTGCAGATAAAAAAATCTTGGTTGCTTCTAGTTGTTAGTGATTATGAAAAAAGCCGTTATAAACATTTTGTGCTTAAGTTTTTGGGTGAACGTTTTTCAACTCATTTGGTAAACACAGAGGGGTGCTCTTGCTGGATCAAACGGTAAGACTATGTTTAACTTTTAAAAAAAAACTTTCTTCCAAAGTAGCTGTAATATTTTGCATTCCCAACTACAACAAATAAGAGCTCCTCTATCCATATACCTTCACCAAGATTAGGTATTGTCAGGGTTTTGAATTGGTTATTGTAATTGGTGTGTAATGGTATCTTGTTATTGCTTTAATAACCTGATGATAAAAGATGTTGAATATCATTTCACATAGTTATTTGCTATCTTTATATCTTCTTTGGTGAGCTGCTTAATATTATCTTTTGTTCATTTTTAATGGGGTTGTTTGTTTTCTTTGTTGAGTATTAAAAGTACTTTTAATATTATTAATATAAGTTTTTTAAAACCAAATATGTGTTTTAGAAATATTTTTCCTAGTCTGTGGATGATGTTTTCATTCTTTTAGCAGTATCTTCACAGAGTAAGCTTTAAATTTAACCAAGTTCACTATACTAGTAGGGATATTTTCTTTTATGGGTCATGCAAATCATTTCGTTTGGAAAGCACTCTTATGGGTACATTTTTTTGGTATGTTTTATTGCTGAAGAAACATGCTCAGATCTGTTAAATAACTAGTCTTGTCTCACCAGCTGTTAAATACTGAACTGAGATTGAAATTAAACTTGTATGACTCCACACTTTGTATTATTTATTGTCTTCCTGTTTTCTTTCCTGCCAAAAGGTTTTAAATATTCTATGTGATGGACTCAATGCCCATTTTTATTAGTGTCTTACACTGTATGTCCAGAGTGGTCAAAAGCCTGGACATTTGAATGTGACAGGCTATTTTCTCATCTTGAATATACAGAGATTTTTTTAAAGCATTTTATAGGATTGCAATGAAAAGTAAACAAATTTTAACTATATGTAACACGTGGCAAGATACAGTCACAAATTAATTTAATTAACTTGTAATTATCATCTTTCATGACATTGTCACTACAAACATCTGATACATTAAAAGTTTACTGCCTCTTATATGTGGTATTTAGGTGCTTTCTATATTTTGTTAAGTGAAAAAATGAATGTATTTCTGTAAACTTTTGAGTTTTGGTTTTGGTTTTTGAATTCATTTTCTTTTCCACATGATTTTTTTTTTTTAACCATCATGAGCTTTACCTTCTCTTCTGCTGATACTTTTATCACTAATTTCTCTTTGATAATGTTGACTTCTGACCTGTAAAATAAAGTATTTCAGAATTTTCTGGTTATGATTATGTTTCATGTATTAGGCTGTGGAGGTCTTTTTCCCCATTAGAAAATCGCCTGTTTTGACAGGGATGACAAGATTTAAGAAGAAACATCTGGAAGACCTTCATTTCTGGAAAAAAACAAAACAAAATACTCTTACTGTCTTTGTAGTCTGTAATGGCTCCCTTACTTAGGCAATGTCCGTTGTCACAAGGCATACTGTATAAAATATAATTTACATCCCAGGCACAGGGCGCTGGAGCTGAGGCCTTGGCAGCAAAAATTCCATGAATGTGGTTTCACCATTTAGTCCATTGCAGTCACTATTCTCATCTCTTTCTTTTAAACTGTTACATGGAAAAGCCGTCTTATCCAAAACATAAAATTCATGTTGACCTCTTTGCCACGGATTTGCTTATATTTTGGAGCTCTGCACCTTTAATGCTAGTGACCAAGTGATATGGAATTCCATGAGAGAAGGAACAGCACCCATCTTGTTTTCCATTATTGTACTAGGCAATTAAAATGTTTTATAAGTGAACAAATGAAGTGACACTGGAAGTAAAGAGATAATATTTGGACCCTGCAATGTGTGCGGTGAAGACGTATTAAATAGAAACAACTTATGCTCCTGATAATCCTGGTTTATTGTCCGTCTTGACTTGTGAGTATTCCCACTGCAGCTTTTTGTGTTTGAGTTATTCCTCTCCCGCTTTCCATCCTTTTCTTCCCTCTCTCCTCTCCCTTCCTTCCTTCTGTTCTTCTTTTCTCTTTCCTTTCTTCATTCTTTCTCTTCCTCCTCTTCTCTTTCTTTTCTCTCTCCCTCCCTTCCCTCCTTTCCCCCCCTTTTTTCATTTCAAGGTATAGGGGTGTAAATCTCTTTGGGTGCATGGATCGCTTTTGTGATGCTGAGTCAGGGTTATAACCTTGCCCGTCACCCCGACAGTGTTTCTGTTACCTCTTAGGGAGGTTTCGCCCATCCTTTCCTCCCCCGTGCCCTCCACTCTCCTCTAAACACAAGTGCACTTACAGGGTGGTTCCAGTTTAATCCTGAATACATGTGGTGTTTGCTTTTCCATTCTTTATATTATTCACTTAGGGAAATGGTCTCCAATTCTATCCAAATCATTGCAAGGGGAATTGTGCCATCCTTCTTCGTGGCTGAATAGTACTCCCTGGCCCACACACACATTTTGTTAACACACTCATGAGTTGATGGACCCTTGGGTTCATTCCACATGTTTGCGATTCTGAATTCTAGTGCAGATAAATTTTTGATAAAATTATTTATTTTCTTTGAGTAAATACCCAGTGGTGCAATTGCTGGATCAGATGGTAGGTCTACTTTTAGTTTTTTGAGGAATCTCCCTACTGTTTTCCACAGATGTTGCATTAATTTGAAGTGTCTAAGTATTTCTTTCTCCCTGCATCTGCGTCCCCAGCCGTCCCCAGTGCTCCTTCTCTGGGGGCTCCAGGAGAGCAGGGCACACGCCTAAGTGGAAGGACACCCGACCGGCTTGAGCACACCAGAAGCACTCTTCCCACCCATGTGGTCAGGGCCCTGCTCTTCAGGGCCCCAGGGACCAGCCTGCAGGACTTGGTAGCGTTGCTCAGGGACATAAAGGGGAGATTTGGGAACTAATCTTGAGAGGTAAGGGGGCACTCTTGGGCAGAACTGTGAGGGAGTGAGGCGTGGGTCCCGGCTGAAGCACACTCCCAGCGCACCACTCTCCGCACAGGGAGGCCGCGACCTCAGCCCAGGCCGGGATCCTGGACGCATCTTCCAGCCCGCAGCGTAATCACGGGAGCGCTCAGGAGTCTGAACTCCTGCCTGCTAACCCAGGCTGCCGGGAGACTGCAGAACAGGGGGGAGGGGAGAAAAGGAGAAGCCGCTGACAGCCAGCCCGCGTCTCCCCACAGCCTACTTTCTTACCACGTCCGCCCCTCCTTGGCAGCTTTCCTCAGAAGCGGGGAGCAGACCTTTGGTCCCTGCCAAAACACCACGCACCTCGCCAGCTTCTGGAGAGCCCCAGAGTAGGCTCACCCCACCCAGGACGGCCCGGCCACGCTCCCCAACTCTCTGTGGCAGAGAATAAGGCGGTGCTTTCCAAACTTTTTTTTTTTATCTCAAAGCATGCTTGAACCTTTAGTTAGACTTCTGTGTCACACTAAATCACCTTGATTAAAATAAAAAAAAAAAAAAAGTAAAAGCCGAGGGCGGTGGCTCATGCCTGTAATCCTAGAGCTCTGGGAGGCCCAGGGGGGCGGACTGTTTGAACTCAGGAGTTCAAGACCAGCCCTAGCAAGAGCTAGACCCTGTCTCTAAAAATAGCCGGGCATTGTGGCGGGGGCCTGTAATCCCAGTTACGCGGGAGACTGAGGCAAGAGGCTCGCTGAGCCCAGGAGTTGGAGGTTGCTGTGAGCTGTGACGCCCTGGCACTCATGTTGACGCCGAGGGCAACAAACTGAGGCCCTATGTCAAACAAGCAAACAAACAAACAAAAAACTACAAACAAGAATACCGTGCTTTGAACTCCTTTGGAAAATAATTTAATTAATGATCTTTGAAAACTTTTCACTGGACAGATCTTCTCAGAGCACACTAGTGTACTGTGGCGTACCAATTGACAGAGCACTGGAATAAGGACTCCCCAGGAAGATCCAGGGCCCCACCGCCACCAGGAGCTCTCCAGGCCCAGTCTCCGGAGGGAGAGGGCTGCGCTAGTCACAGGTAAAAAACAGCACTGCTTCTTCTAGCCGGCAAGTACTCCGATTAACAGCAGGTGAATCTCCTTCCCTCGCCCTCCCTCCATCCCTTCCTCCCTCCCTCCCTCCCTCCCTTTCTTCCTTTCCTCTTTTCTTTTTTTCTGTTCTTTTCTTTCTCTTCCCTTCCTTTACTTTCTCTTTTTTGTTTATTTCTCTCTTCCCTCCTCACTTCCTTCCTCCCTCTCTCATATCATTTTTTCATCCCTCTCTTTCTCCACTTTCTTCTATCTTTTCTACATAAACCAGGTAGCAAATACAAACCAATTGTCACCCTGGATTACAAGGATCCAAGATATCTGGAGCCAGAGGCACAGCGAACACCACACCCAATTTGCTGATCCAAACAAACTGGGAGATAATATATATTTATTGTTCTCAGTTGCTAATTTTTGAGTTAATTTGTAACACACCTATGGATGGCTAGTACTGTGTTTTTCTTGATGTTTCCTAGAACATGGCAACTTTTTTCATTTACATATTTAGGATTTTATTGTCCAATAAGAACAATTTAGTTCAATTATACCTCTATTATTTTTTCTAATTAAACTGTTAAATGTTTTTCCTAGGCATACCTATTTCTTATCTTTGATATTTATTACTACATACATATTTTTCCTGCTATCATGAAGAGTCTCAGATTTGTATATTTCCATGATTGTATTTTATTTTTTAGAATTCAGATGTGTAGTTGTGTATTAACCATATTCCCATTTTTGTATAACACTTTTATTTTGTTACTCCAAAACTATATTTTTTAATCCATTTTATTATTTTGTGTTTATTACCCTATATCCACTCCTATCCACTTTGTCCCATAGACATCTATTAAAAATTTTATTTAGATTTGGGTTCATCTTTGTAAATTATATTGTTTGGCTGAGTGTTTAAATGTATAGAAGTAGAGTTGTGATGTAATTCGTATTCTCTGATTTCACATCCAACCCCATGTTTCTGGGAGGCATCTGTGTCACTATGTGTGAGACTAGTTCATTAACCCTAGTTATAATAGTTATATAATAGTTCCAAACCCTTGTTACCAAATCTGGTGTTATAATCCCTGTATAGACCTATGTGAGCATTTTTGTGGCTATATTCCTATGGTAGGTTTAGCTAGGTTTAGGATGTAAATACACCTATTTTCATTAAATACTGCCAGACTATCCTCTGATTTGCCTGAACCAATTGATAGTTCCACCAACAGATTTTGAGGTTCTTATTTTCTCCAACTTCTCAGAAGATTTTTCTTCACATCAGTTGTATGAAAATTATTTTTTCTTCACATCCATTGTATGAAAATCATGGTTTCATGAGGTCCCTCCCCAACCATCCTTTCTCTGGTGAGAAGAAAGTTATTCCCTTCTTTATTTATAAGAAAATCATTTATTTGGCATCTATCTACTTATTTATTTTGACCATTTTTTAAAAATTGGGTTTCCTGTATTCTTGACAACCTAAAGAAATTCCTTAGATATATTAGATATTAATTTTTGCATCTTTTATAATTTTTTGGTAAAAAATTATTCCTTTTTTCTTATTTTTTAACTGCTTATAGCATGCAAGTTTTTTAATTAAAGTTTTTAATTTTGAGAAAGTTGAATTGATAAATCTACGTATCTTGATTAAACTTTTTTATACTGTGGTCAAAAAGATATTTTTCTTCATTTATATTAGATATGGAAGTCTTTAATTTTACTTAGAATCAATTTTTTTACATTTTGCAATGTATACACAATGTGATTTCTCTATATAAATAATGAGCCAATCTTTCCAATACCATCTAGAACTAAACAATTCTTACATTTCCTCTTAATTGGTTATGTGTTGTCTATCTATTATTCTTCGTTAACACAAATACCCTTATTAATTTACATTTTAAATATCTTAATATTTAGTAGGGTAAATTTGTCTTTCATTAATTTAAAACATTTCCTTAGCTACTAATGAAACTTTATTCTTCCATATAGATTTTTAAATTTAATATAATTTTTAGAAAGGATCTCACTGTGTTGCCCCAGCAAGAGCAGTGGTTCCATCATAGCTCACTGCAAGCTCAAACTCCTGGGCTCAAATAATCCTCATGCCTCAGCTTCCCAAGTAGCTGTTACTACATGTGTGTGCCACTGTGTCCTGTTAAGTTTTCTATTTTTTGCAGACATGAGGTCTTGCCATGTTGTTTAGTCTAGTCTGGAAATGTTGGCCTCAATTGATCCTCCTACTTTGGCCTCCTAAAGTGCTAGGATTACAGGCATAAGTCACTAGTTTGATCCCCATTTGAATTTTAGAATTAGTTTGTCTATTAATAAGAATCTTTCTGGTATTTGCATTGTTATTAAATTAATTTACAGATTAATTGGGGTGAATTGGCATCACCTTAGGTAATGTTTTGCCATTCACGAGCATCACATCTCTTTTCATTTATTTAGGTCTGTTTTAATGTACTTTAATAGTCTTTTTTTTTTTTTTTTTTGAGACAGAGCCTCAAGCTGTCACCATGGAGAGAGTGCTACGGCATTACAGCTCACAGCAGCCTCCAATTCCTGGGCTCAAGTGAGTCTCCTGCCTCTGCCTCCCGAGTAGCTGGGACTTCAGGCACCCGCCACAACACCTGGCCATTTTTTGGTTGCAGCCATCATCGTTGTTTGGCAGGCCCAGGCTGGGTTCGAACCCGCCAGCTCAGATGTATGTGGCTGGTGCCTTAGCTCGTTGAGCCACAGGTGACAAGCCATCTTTAATAGTCTTAACATACTCATTGAAAAAGACATCTATGTTCATGGTTAGGTGAGTTTCTAGAGAATCTTATTAAATGCTATAATTTCTAGATTAGTTTTGTAGGTAAATCTTACATCTGACAACTTTGCTGAACTCTCCTATTTGTTTTATTAATTCATTGAGCCTTTTGTTTTTTCTAAATAGTGAGTTATATAAGAATAATTTGGCTAATAATTCATATTTTATATATTCTGGTTTTACTTGGATTTTTAAATATTATTTCTGTTAATATTTTTTTATACCTATTTTAAGTATAGTATTAAACTTTTTTATATTCTTGATCCATCTGTTGCAATACTTTTGCTTCAGGTCCAGTATTTAGCTTGACTTGTTGTATCTCATTATTTTGTCTTGTAAGACTAGATCCTTTATGGGCTGTAGAATTATGTCCTAAAATAAATGTTAGAGGAAGTTAGAAGGCCACATATTAGTCTAGTGAGTACAGAAGGAAAGAGTTGGTGCCTTGGGTAGAGTTGCTCAGGCACAACAAAATCCCAGCTCTTCAGTCTTGTCCTCCCCAGCTCACCTTCAGATCCCTGAGGAGAAGCAGCACTGAAGGGATTGTCTCCTTTCAACCTGAACTGTTCAGAGGTGAAGGAGCAAATGTCCAAGAAACACACTTACTTTCTGCAAATTCTCACCCTGGCATATTTTTTGCTTCCCAGATTTTAAATCTCTTGACAACACCCTAAGAGGTGTATGTATCGCAGATTGCTGCAGGAAGAAAGAAGAAAATCATTGGCATAAGACAAGAATGTGGAAAGGAAAAGAGGAGAACAAATCAAACTGCTTCTCCCCAGGATATTTTCCCAGAACATTGTCAGCCACCCCTTGAGGTCTCTTGAGTATATGAAGTCAGGGGACAGCTATCACATCATAGCTGGTATGAACAGCTTCTGTGGAGTTGTACCCAGCACTCTAATCACTGCCCTGAAATATAGTCGTTCAGAGGAACCATTTGTCAACTCAGATATTTCTTGTTTGTTGTTGTTGCTGTTTCCTCTGTTCTATATTTCCCTCAGTAGCTTATCTAGGGTTCAGAGAAGGAACTAGAAGCCCATGGTATTCCACAATCTGAGCAGAACCCTAGGTCTCATTTTAATGCCATCTTTTAAGCCAGGTCGCTCTCTCTCTCTGTCTCTCTCTCTCTCTCCCTCTTTCTCTTGCTCTCTCATTACAGGGCACAGGACCACCAATACTATAGCTAAAGAATAGTCATAGTTTTCATCATTGTCTTCATTCTCATTTTAAAGGAAATTGCCTCAATTTTCTTAATTAAACGTAATATAATTGGTACAAGTTGTGGTGTGTGACCTTGAGGAAATTCTCTCACATTTTCCTGTATTATTTCAAAACTCTAAATAGGTTTTACATTTATATACTTTTTTCTTCTTTTGTTTGTATAGGTTTAGGAGGTACATGTAAACAGATTTGTTGCATGAAAATACTGTGTGATGAAGTCTGGCCTTTTTGTGTAACTCTTACCTGATTAGTGTACCTAGTATCCACTAGATAATTCCTAAGCCCATACTTCTCTCCAACCCACTAACTCTTCCAAATCTCCAATGTATATTATTCCATTCTTTATGTCCATGTGTATTCACTATTTAGCTGCTGTTTATAAGTGAGAATATGTGGTATTTGGCTTTCTGTTTCTGAGTTTTTTCACTAAAGATAATGGCCTCCAGTCCACCCACATCATTGCAAAAAAGAGTTTTGTGGAATTTTTTTTGTTAATGTCTTTCGTGATGAATTCCAGCAATAAATATTCTGGTGTTTAATTGTTTTTCTATTTCTGGGCTAAGTTCTATTTTATTATGGCTTTTTCCCCAAAAACTAGGGGATTGGGTTAGCTACGATTTTGTTACTCTTGTTTTGTTTTCTGTAACATTTCATAAAGTGGGGATTATTTATTTCTTAACAATTTGTAACACTCACAAAAACCATCTTAACCTAGTATCTTTATTTCTTTGTTGCAATTTGGTTTACTTATGCTCCTACATGGTATTTATTCTTTTAATCACTTTTGAAATTTGATGTTTATAGATATTTTAATTAGGTTTCTCAAATTTATTTCAGTGTGGTTGTGTACAATATTGTTTTTATTAGCATAATATATCTTTTCATATATATTTCACTCTTCATAGCTTCAGGTTGATATTTTAATTCTGCTTCTACTTTTTTAGTTTCACAAACCACGAAAACTACTTTTTAACTTCACACTTTTTTCTCTTTGTTATTGAGTAATCTTTCATCTCTACCCATTCTCTTAGTATGTCTTTCCACTTCTATTTCACCGAGTTTTCTTAAATCACGAAGAGAGTTTAAAATAGTTTTCTAAAATTATTATTATTTTTTTGGTTCCTGTGGTGAATGATTTTCAGAGATTGTCTTTTAATTGGAAGCATTTTCTTTCTACTGCTGTGCAATTTTTGTTGTTGCTATTATTTCCCCGTGTTCCCTCTTTATTACTAGGAGAATTATCTGTTTAGTTGAAAGTCTGCTTGCCCTGCTTAGCTCTTTGATGAATCACAGCTTTAGGCTAGCCTCTTTGTTAGTGAATTCCTAATTTATGAACTTAAAATGATTATTGGGCATTGTGGTGTTTTACATATTATTATTCTTCAATGGCTAATTTAATAGACTGATGAAGATTTAGAAGTACATTTGTAAAACTAAATAAGTTTACAAATGAGAAGTATATATAGAAATTAAGTGATTCTCAGCCTGTTAGATGGGATAGAATGAAGACTGGCTATACAGTTTGAAAAAAAATTACTATTATACTATTATTTTTCACATATTTGAAACAAAATTTTCATTATTTTTAATATTTAAACTTAAAATCACAAGCTAAAAGATTGGAAAGAATTAGACAATTTGAGACAGGATACATGGCTACATCTGAACACTTTTCTAAGTTGTGCATTTCAGGTCACAAAGGACTAAACATTGATTATTCTTTGTCTAAGTTAATTTTATTTTCCTTACATATTTTCTCTATGATTCAATTTATATTAATAAGTATTTACCGAGAATCGTTGTACGAGGTAATGTGTTAAATGCTGCAGGTGATACAAAGGTGACTCAATAAAAATTCTTGCCCTTAGTTTGCTTAAAACACTCCACGGGAAGTTAGACAAGCAGGCTTTCAGAGTATCATATACTGATTTATACCTCTTGGGTTTGTTTCTTGACTGCAACCTTTGCTAGCTGTGTGACCTTGAGCAAGATATTTGGCATATTTGTGTCTCAGTGTCCCCATCTGAATAATCATTTCAGAAGTACGGTGAAGATTAAATGAGTAATCCAGGTAAAACATTTTTTTTTATTATTTTTTTCAATTAACATGTATTTTATTATTCTTCATTACATTATTTCCCCTCACCCCCCAGTGATAAGACAGAATCCATTCACAGAAAAGAATACAGAAAACACTAAAGCTCCTGGTAGAGGGAGAGAACTCCAGTGGGGAGAGAGAAGTTCTCTCCGTTTCTCTCCCGGTCTTTCCCCATCTCCTCCTTTAGGCCTTTAATCTCAGGATATATATAG
>CAUYON010082231.1:0-25287 GCA_963573935.1 Arctocebus calabarensis
ACTAGCTTTTCAATTTTTTTTTTTTACATAGTGGTTAAACATTTTTAGAAAAAGTGACGTTCTTCAGTTGCATTTTCTTGTACAAATTTTATACTAGTTTTTAGTGCTGGAGTGTTTCATGTATTAGAATCAGCAAGGTTAGTATGTTTGTTTGTTTGTTTGTTTTGAGAGAGAACCTCAAGCTGTCGCCCTGGGTAGAGTGCTATCACATCACAGCTCACAGCAACCTCTAATTCCTGGGCTCAAGTGAGTCTCCTGCCTCCGCCTCCCAAGTAGCTGGGACTACAGGTGCCCGCCACAATGCCTGGCCGTTTTTTTGTTGCAACCGTCACTGTTGTTTGGTGGACCCGGGCTGGATTTGAACCCGCCAGCTCAGGTGTACATGGCTGGCGCCTTAGCCCATTGAGCCACAGGTGCCGAGCCAATGGCTTACTTTTAGATGTAAAGTTTGAGATGCTTTTTGAATGTAAGAATGGAAATGTTAAATAGGAATAGACATCTGGAGTTCAGGGAAGAAATACAAGAGGTAAAAATTTAAAATTATCAACCTATAGATGGTGTCTGAAAGTACGAGACTGAAGGAGATCACCTGAGGCAACAATGTCTCTCCATTGTGTGCCCTGGGGCAGGTCTAAGAGTTGGAAGCTGCTTTGCTGACTGGGAAACATGAATGGCACAGACTGACCTTGCAGCAAGGAGGGCAGGGATGCTAAGTGTCCAGTGGTGGACTCTGCAATCAACAACACAAATGACTGTCCCCTCCAAAATTACATTTAGCTCCCAGACGCCTCTACAATCACAGCAAAAAACACAAAACAACATCAGAAAATGAATGTAATAAAGCAGGAAACGTCCTAGGACTGAATTAACTCCAATGTTCAGAGTTAGGGCAGATGAGGAGAAACCTACAAATGTGGAGTTGTTAATGAGGTCAGAAAAGAATCCACAGATAGGGTCCCAAAAGCCAACTGAAGAAAATGTTTCAAGAAGGAAAAGATCAGCTGAGACAAATGCTGTAAATATTTTCTAACATGTTTAATATCAGGACATTTAATACTGAACAAATGGGTACTCACATCCTATCTTGGTTTCTCGCCTAGTGAGTAGTTATCACCTCTGATAAGCACAAGACATGCACAGGGAAATCACAACACTCATCATTTAAAATTATTGAGTCAGAAAATTAACTTCTTTTTTTTTTTCCTTGAAAATTAACTTCTTAAAGGTGAGCTTAAAAAAGTGAAAAGGAGAAGAAAAAGAATAATAATATCCAACACTGAGTGTTTTTTATCAATAATAAGGTTTTACGAACTTTTTACATACATTATCTTTATTTCGTTGACAGCCTTGGGGTAAGTACTATTACTATTTCCACTTTGAAGTTGGACACTGAGGTCCAGACAGGTTAAGTAATTCTTTCAGGGTCACACAACAAGCAACAAACCTAAGACTTGAAGCACAGCAGTCTGACCCCACAGCCTGTATGTTTAAAGTTTGGATTAAAATATGGATTCTTTCTCCAATAGTTTTTAAGTCCTCCATTTGAAATGGACTCCATTATAAGCTACTTAATCTTAACACTTTACTGACAAATGATGGGAAAGCTGTCAGGAGTACAGCCAGCATGCAATAGACAGTGTCTACTGCCTCAGAACGAAAGCCAAGATCCTCTACTATCTTCTTTTATGACATGTTGTCCCAACTTTCTCAACAAAAATACAAACATTTTCTCTTATATTTTAATTGAAATTGTTCGCAAAAAACTTACATTACTTCATTTAAAATAACAGAAACTCAAGCAGCTAAGGCGCCAGCCACGCACATTTGAGCTGGCAGGTTCGAATCCAGCTCAGGCCCACCAAACAACAATGATGGCTGCAACCAAAAAAGGCTGGGTGTTGTGGTGGGCACCTGTAGTCCCAGCTACTTGGGAAGCCGAGGCAAGAGACTCGCTTAAGCCCAGGAATTGGAGGTTGCTGTGAACTATGAAGCCATGACACTCTATCCAGGGTGACAGCTTGAGGCTCTGTCTCAAAAAAAAAAAAGATGTAATTTAGAATCATTTCAAAAACTGTACATATCCTTCAATTTAGTAATATTACCCTGTGAAAAACTCTTGTTATATAGACTTATTAAATTGACAATACATTGGTCAACATGATTACTGGTCAAAGTCTAATGCCATAACCAAAACATTATATTATCAATAAAAATTTTCAGCAGTATAATGAAAATAGTTAAGATGAGAATTTCATATTATCATTTCTTAAATAACTCCTCTCCCCCGCCCCCCGCCAGATAACCCAAACCTAATAGTAGTTCGAATGCTATGTAATCACACCTCACTTTTTTTTTTTTTTTTTTTGGCCTTAAACTGTGTTGTTACTGTTTCTTTAATTTTTTCTAAAAATGCTTTAAGTCTCTGGTAAACAATACCTTTTCCCTAAATAGTAACAGTTTCTTTTCAGTTAAATTTTTCTTTCAGTGGCCATTATATTACTAATGGTATTTTCAATTCTGGGAATGCTTTTTGTTTCATTACTCAAATGCTGTACAAGTTATAAATGTAGTATACGAAACATTTGTTCTGGTGAGTGATATTTAAATTTTAAAAAGGCATATAACTAATCAAACACATTTAAAGAACACATTATTTGACAATACCTAAAATTTTAATGTAAGCATAATTAAGAATCCTTTTGGGCTTACACTTTCTGGTGCAGTGGGATTTTCTAATGAAGACTGGTGATAATTTCTAGCAGTAGTTAAGTCTGATGAACCTAATAAAATAAAGAAATCAATTTTAGTTATTTTTAAATCTGAATCTTTACAAACTGAATAGGCATGATTCAAGAACTATAAACTCTACATTAATGTAGAACCCAATCAGAGGACACTTTGTATGCCAAAAAAAAGAAAATCAAGGAAATGTATTTAAATATCTCCAAATGACATTTTTTTTTTTACAATGGATACTTAGGTAAGCTTCCGTACTAACAAGGTGAAATATAAAATGTTTTAAAATATATGAGCACACTGTTGGATGTGAACAAACCATGGGTAGAAATATCTATATAATCTAAAAGTCTGATTTAACTGTAGGCCTAAAAAGCAGCATTACAAAAGCATTTTGTTAATTTTCTCCTTATGCTCATTGATTTGATCCTTACAGTTACCAGCAAAATGAGTTTAACATATGATATCTTCATTTTCACTGAGCTCTAGGCAGGTTAAGTGAATTAGAATATGGAAGCCATCAATGGCAGTCTTGCTTTTCTATTATGAAGACAAAACAGAGCATTTGGTAAAAAGCACAAGTGCGTCCATCATAGATGTGAACAAGAACAATGCGCGAAAATCCACGTCCTCCCCCCACCCCCAAGAAAATCCGCAATAGCACATGTTAAAATGTCATTTATTCAATCTATTCAAACATTAAGTAGACTCTGCCTGGCCATTTTCCTTGGAAACATTCTGTCTTTAAACATATGTGCAAACCACACTTCCAACTTAAGTTTTGGAACGTTAAGAATCCTCTAAATTTTGAAACGCACAAAAGGAAATAAAAATAAGGAGCAGAGATTTTATAGGAAATTACATACCGCATGCTGTCCCGTTTGAGGTCGTCCTGGTTCCAACGGGAGGACGCTGAGCTGCAGACGACGCTGGAGCAGCCAAGGGCGGCCCATCTTTCGGCGAAGGCAGACGCTCCCCGCGCTTTGGAGGAGCCACCTCGCGAAGCCTCCTCGCTGGCCGTGCGACCCTCTTCCTTCTTTCCGGGCTAAACTCTGCGCCCTTCATGTGGGTGACAGAACTATTCTCCCAGTCCTGATGGCAGGGACGCTCTGGGACGTCTGGAAGACTTGGCAACGAAACTTGCGACTCCCTGAGCACCGAGGGGTGGAATGGGCGAGGGGGACAGCTGAGAAAGAAAGCGTAGATTTCAAAAGTGACTTTAAACACGCACGCAACCGCTTTCACACGTCTACACGGTACACACCCTAGGCCGAAAGTTTAAATTTCGGCGTTCAACCCAGGATTGAAAATGACTACCAAGTTATGTTCACCCATTCATCAAATCAGCCTACTAATACAGCACGCCAGTGAGTGCGAAGGTGGGGTGACAGGAGGACGGCCGCACGGGGGACAGGATAGTGTCACTAAGGGTGCACGTCCCCCCAAAAAATAAAAATAAAAGGAGTAGTGCACGTCCCAGCCAGGGAGCGGTGGAAGCGGGCGGGGTGCAGGTTTGAGACTAGCGACCCGAGCAGATTAAACTGAAATGCTACTTTTTTAAATCACCGATATAAGGAGCTTAAAAGCCTTTTTCAGACAGAGTCTTACACACCCTTCTAGCTGTAACCATGGGACACCTAAATTCACCCCTGCGGAACTCCTGGACGCCCAGCAACCGGCCGGTCCCGGGTCCCGTCGGACAAACGCTTCAGTTGCCCGCGGTCCACACCGACTTCCTGTAAACCCGCCCTTGAGACCAAACACGCATGTGCGCCAAGAAAATCTTCCCGAACAGCCAACCACAAAGCGAAGCGGCTCTGGTGCTCTCCCATCCCTCTCCGGGTGGAAACAAACTCCCGACGAGAAATACTTAAAGCGGCCAATTTATTTCTTAAGGTAGCACATTGCCCGACAAGTTTTAACATTAAGTAAGTTCCGGGAAGCCCATCGACGATCTGAGGAGTCTCCCAACTTCGCTGGTAACAATGCTCGTGTGTACTGGGGACTGTTTACAGTGTAGCTCTTGGGGACCGTTACGGACTCGGGATTAAGTAAATTAGGCTCCCGACGCGTTTCGACAGATTCAGGTCGTCGTTGGGAAGGAGGTTCGAAGTAGCGATGTCTAAACAGACGCTCACTAAAGTTAATTCTTAGGGACTTTACATTTCGCTGTTGGCGCGGCTTTTCCCCTGGGCTCCTCGCGTCGTGCCGAATCGGCCGCGCAGCGTCTCGTGCGGCGGGCCCGGCGGCTCCCACGTGTTCTCGGCCGCGGCGACAGCCTGCGCTGGGTATGGGCCCTCTTCTGTGCTCGCGGCCTCCCTGGTTCCCGGGGACAGGGGCGGGGTCTCCGGCGGCCCCGCGGTGCCCGGGGCTCTTGGAGGCTGCGGAGCCGGGCGGCGCGTCCTGGGGCGGGGGTGGGACCCAGCCGGGGCCGTGTCACCGGGGCGGGCCGGGACCCAGCCGGGGGCCGTATCACCGGGGCGGGGGTGGGACCCAGCCGGGGGCCGTGTCACCGGGGCGAGGGCGGGACCCAGCCGGGGGCCGTGTCACCGGGGCGAGGGCGGGACCGGGGCCGTGTTACCGGGGCGGGACGGGACCCCGCCGGGGGCCGTGTCACCGGGGCGAGGGCGGGACCGGGGCCGTGTCACCGGGGCGAGGGCGGGACCCAGCCGGGGACCGTGTCACCGGGGCGCGGGCGGGCCCGGGGCCGTGTTCCCGGGGCGGGACGGGCCCCCGCCGGGGGCCGTGACACCGGGGCGAGGGCGGCACCGCCGCCGGGGCACCGCGGCGCGGGGGGGACCCCGCCGGGGCCGGGTCACCGGGGCGGGGGTGGGACCCCGCGGGGGCCGTGTCCCCGGGGCGGGGGTGGGACCCAGCCGGGGCCGTGTCACCGGGGCGAGGGCGGGAAGCCGAACCCCTGACACTGATTGGAGGACGCAGACTCTGGTTGTGGAATAGTGAGAGAATTAGACTGTCAGAAAGCCAGACCGTGACCTTGACCTCCCAGGTGTAAGACTCTGCTTTAACTGAAATATCCTCTCTGGGCGGAATAACCAAAGATAACCCCCTTCCCAGATGTGCTCGTTTTCCAGGGCGCGCCACGTGGAGCTTTTCCCCTTTACATCTTACTAGAGGCTTTAAAATAGTTTAACCAAGGTAAAAGCCAACTACGAATTTCATTGATGGATTTGTTTTCGTATCTCACCCGTCTCCCTTCACAGACGTGTAGACTTAAAAGAGCCTTAAGCGGGGCCGCTTTGGGGAAACTTTTAGTTGTTTGTATTTTGGGTTGTCATTATCGTTTTGTACTTGGGTTACATTTTCCCCTTCATTATTGGGTTCATAGGTTGTACCTGTTTGTTCACAATTTGTTGTATAATGTAAGTTTGTTAAAAGCCAACATCAATTTCAGAGCTGCAAGAGACCTTGGAAATGATTTAACTCTATTTTCTAGGTGAAACTTGGTTCTGAAAGATAGGCACTCATTAAAATGACTTGAATAGATAATTAGAATCTTACAAATCTTTTAATACCACAGCTCGAGTTAAGTCCAAGTACTTAGTCCCAGCTACTTGGGAGGTGGAGACTGGACGAAGGCTCCAGCCCAGTAGTTCGAGGTTGCAGTGAGCTACGATGAGGACACTGCACTGTGGCCTTGGAGACAGAGGAAAACCCTGTCTCAAAAAAAAAAAATACATAAAATAAAAATAACAAACAAAAACTGAAACCAGTATGCAGTCATCTTTCGGAAGTATTTTTGCAATGATTAATAGTAAGATGAGTCATGGCTGTCAATTGATCAGATAGAATTTCTACACCTGTTGCAAATAACCTAAAGTAAAGGGTCAACTCTAACAGGTTCAGACCGATTTAGACATCTGACCTATTGAATGAAAGATACTGATAGCCCTAGAACAAATAAAACATGGCTTACGAGATTTTTTATTTCTTTTTATGTTGTGAGAATGTTTTACTGAATTTGCTTTATTTTCTTTTTTCTTTTTTCTTTTTTTTTTTTTTGGAGACAGAGCCTCAAGCTGTCACCCTGGATAGAGTGCTGTGCCATCACAACTCACAGCAACCTCCAATTCCTGGGCTCAAGACAGTCTCCTGCCTCCACCTCCAAAGTAGCTGGGACTACAGGCGCCCGCCAGAATGCCCAGCCATGTTTTGGTTGCAGCCGTCATTGTTGTTTGGCAGTCTTGGGCTGGATTCGAACCCGCCAGCTCAGGTGTACGTGGCTGGCGCCTTAGCCACTTGAGCCACAGGCGCCAAGCCAATTTGCTTCGTTTTCCATTCTTTTTCTCTACACATACATATATAGATACACTTTTTTTGCTGAACCATTTCTAGATAAATTTCAGATGCCATGAACATTAACCCTAGTCTCTGGAGGTCATTCTATTTATTATACAGCCTCAATAAGATTATCATACTTAATATAATAATATTCAGATTTCCCCAGTTATCCCCAAAATGCCTTAATTTTTATCTCAGAAATGTTTCTTTTTTGATTCAGAAGCCAATCAAGGTCTACACATTGTGTTTAGCTGTCATGATTCTTTTGCTTCTCAATCTATATCAGCCCTAACCTCCTTTTCTTTGTGACTGACATTTTTTTAAAGAACAGCCCAGGTTCAGAGCTTGTAGCTCAGCAGCTAGGGCACCAGCCACATACACCAAGGCTGGCAGGTTCGAATCCAGCCCGGGCCTGCCAAAAAACAAAGACAACTGCAACCAAAAAATAGCCGGGTGTTGTGGCAACCGCCTGTAGTCCCTGCTACTTGGGAGGCTGAGGCAAAAGAATTGCTTAAGCCAAAGAGTTTGAGGTTGCTGTGAGCTGGGACGACACAGCACTCTACTGAGGGCAACATACTGAGACTCTCTCAAAAAAACAAAAAAAAACAGCTCAGTCTTCTCATGAGTTATCCACTGTTATAGAATTTTCTAATTATTCCTGCCTGATCAGAGCCAGATAAACATTTTTGGCAAGAATATCACACAGGTGATGTGAATACCTTACTGTATTCCACCATGAAATAGCTAATGCTGGGACTCATTTTGTAATACCAAATTTAATTGCTTAGCTTATAAACATGTTTGGCTATTTGGAAAATGTTTCTAGGTCTTGGAGTATGAAGGGGAAAATACTGGATTTTTAAGTGCAGACACCTTAGTTAGTAGGCGCCCACTGCCTAGTTACTATCTGTGTAAGTGACCTCATGTAAATTTCTTAATATCTGAACTTTCCTTCCTGGGATTATTGGGAGAATCATAAAAGAAGTGAATCATGTATACTTACTATCTAGAAAAATAAGGATAGCATTACCTTAAGTGTTTTTTTTAAATAAAAGCAAACTAATTTCACTTTTTCCAAAGGAAGAGGGTTTTTAATTCTTTTTTTTTTTAGATACAGAGTTTCATTCCGTCACCCTCGGTAGAGTGCTGTGCCATCACACAGCTCACAACAACCTCCAGCTCTTGGGCTTAGGCAGTTCTCTTGCCTCAGCCTCCCGAGTAGCTAAGGAAGAGGCTTTTTAAAGAAACAATCTAGTGGCCAGGCATGGTGGCTCACACCTATAATACCAGCACTCTGGGAGGCTGAGGCAGGTGGATCAACTGAGCTCGTGTGTTTGAGATCAGCCTGAGCCAGAGAGAGCCCCATCTCTAAAAAAAAAAGATAGCCAGGCCCTGTGGCAGGCACCCATAGTCTCAGCTACTCAGGAGGCTGAGGCAAGACAGCCCAAGAGTCTGAGGTTGCCATGAGCTGTGACTCCATGGCACTCTATCTAGGGTGACAGAGTGAGAGACTCTGTCTCAAAAAAAACTAAGTTTAGTGAATGGATTAACTGTAGTATATGTACACCATGGAATACTGTTCAGCTAAAGAAACATTACATCTTTTGTGGATAGAATTGAAACACATTCTTACTAAAAAGTATCTCAAGAATGGGGGAAGAAAGGCAGCACCCACCCGCCCGTAGTTCAGTGGGAAGGTGCCAGCCACATACACTGAGGCTGGCAGGTTCGAACCTGGCCTGGGCCAGCTAAAATCAATAATGACAACTCAGACTATTAGAACTTGAAGGGGCCTCAGTAATCATTTTATAATATCCTCATTTTTCAGGTAAGAAACACTCTCACTGGAGACATTCAAACAAAGATTGGACTTTTCCAGAACAGAAAGGAAGCTCATGCATCAGAAAAGGTTTGAACTCGAATGGCAGATATTTCTTCCTTTACTCTGAACTTCTCTGGTTCTGTGTTATATTGTGTTGGGCAATGAAATAACAGCATTGCTGTAATTATTCCCAAGATCTAAGCCAGGAACTGACTATACAACTCTCTCACCCCTTCTCTCCCTTTCTAGGTTTCAAAAATAGAACCAGAATGTTGGTCCTGATTGGAGCTTTGCCTCTGCAGTAACAACATTTGTTATGATGTCTGGAAACTAGCTTCAAATGAAAGGACAACCACAGTCCTGCTGCCTGTACTCACCATCAGGTGGTTGGTGTGGCTGTTAGACTTTATCAGTCATCATAACTTATGGTTCAATTACTGCAAAATGTCAGACTTGAAAATAAATCTGAAAATCACTTATTCACTCAATGGTCTCCAGTATTTTTTTTTTTTTTTTTGAGACAGAGTCTCACTGGAGTACAGTGATGTCCGGTGCTAGTGCAACAATTCAAAAGGCCTGTGGTCTGGTGGGTGACCACTTATACTTTTAGCTGGAAGCCTGTTGCTAAACCAAGTCTTTAATGCATATTGCATTACCCTGGTAATTTTTAAGTTCCCACAAAACAATGCTTTCATTTAACACTTAAGAAAAAAAGCTGTCTTACCAATTCTTAGGTCTTTCAGATACTTTTCTTAGTAGGAATCCAGAAAACCTCTAGTTTGAAACTCACATCTCATTCTTTGACGTGGACTAAAAAAAATTTTTTTTTACTTGTTTTTTGTGTGTATGTTTTTCTTTTACTTACTTTCTTAGACACAGGGTGGCATGTAGTAAACCAATCATAGCACATTCTAACCTCAAACTGCGAAGATGGATGGATTGCTTGAGCTCAAGGGTTCCAGACCAGCCTAAGCAAGAGCGAGATCCCATCTCTAAAACTAGCCAGGTGCTGTGGCGGGTGCCTGTAGTCCCAGCTACTCGGGAGGCTGAGGCAAGAGGATCACTTGAAGCTAAGAGTTTAGGTTGCTGTGAACTATGATGGCATAGCACTCTACCAGGGCTAGGAAGTGAGGCTCTGTCTCTAAAAATAAGAAAAAAAGGTTATAGATTTTCATGCAGTTACAAGAAATAATACAGAGATACCTTGTGTCTGTTACCTTGTTACCTTTGGTAACATTTTGCAAAACTAGAGCACAATATCACATCCAGGATATTGATACAGTCAAGATACAGAATGTTTCTCTTAGGAAGGTCTCCTTGTGTTTGTAACAAAACCCACTTTGCTCCTGTCTCTTCCCCCTCCTTGGCGTTCTCTATTTTTGTAGTTCTTTATATAAATAGAATCATATGTAACCTTTTAAAATGGGTTTTTTTTCACTGATAATTTTCTAGGCTGTTTTATATATCAATACCTCAATCTTTTATTGCTAAGTAATATTCCATGGCATATATGGACCAGTTTTATTTAACTATTCATCCACTGAAGAATATCTGGTTTGTTTCCAGTTTTTGACTTTTGCCTCTCCCTGCAATCTACCCTACCTGCAGTTGTTCCCTGCTCACTTCAGTCAAAGCCTCCGACCTCTAGCTGGGACAGTCCAACTAGAGCTGCATCTAGGCTGGGCACAGTAACTCACTCCTGTAATCCTGCTGCAGGAGGATCCCTTGAGCTCAAGAGTGTAAGACCAGCCTAAGCAAGACCGAGACTCTATCTCTACTAAAAACAGAAGAACTGGGTAGCACCTGTGCTCAGTGAGTGGGGTGCCAGCCCCATATAGTGAGGGTGGTGAGTCCGAACCTGGCCCGGGCTGAACTGCAACAAAAAAATAGCGGGGCATTATGTCGAGCAACTCTGGTCCCAGCTACTCAGGAGGCTGAGGCAACAGAATCACCTAAGCCTAAGAGCTGAAGGTTGCTGTGGGCTGTGATGCCACGGCACTCTAACGAGGGTGACAAAATGAGACTCTGTCTCCAAAAAATAAATAAATAAAATAAAAATAGAAAAACTATCTGGGCATTATGGTGGGTGCCTGCACTCCCACCTACACGGGAGGCTGAGGCAGGAAGATCACTTGAGCCCTAGAATTTGAGATATTTGAGGTTGCTGTGAGCTATGACGATGCCCTGACACTCAACCCAGGGCGACAGAGTGAGACTCTGTCGGCACAAAAAAATGAAAAAAAGCGCTGCCTCTTTTGGATCTTGAATGGCAGATAAGATCTTCCTTTACTCTTAAGTTCTCTTTTGAAAGAGATGCCTGTGGCTCAGTGCCTATGGCTTAATGGGCTAAGGCGCCAGCCACGTACACCTGAGCTGGCAGGTTCGAATCCAGCCCGGGCCTGCCAAACAACAGTGACGGCTGCAACCAAAAAATGGCTGGTCATTGTGGCCGGTGCCTGTAGTCCCAGCTACTTAGGAGGCAGAGGCAGGAGACTCGCTTGAGCCCAGGAATTAGAGGTTGCTGTGAGCTGTGATGCAACAGCACTTTATCCAGGGTGACAGCTTGAGGCTCTGTCTCAAAAAAAGAAAGAGATGCCTGTAGTTGGCATCTTACCCACCCCCTACCTCAGTTTTATACTTTTATAAACCTCCACAGACAGGTTTTCATTTCTCTAGGATAAATGTCCAGAAATGTAATTGCTGGGTAATACAGAAGTTTCATGTGTCTACACCCTGCTAATTTTTTTTTGTTTGTTTTGTTTTTTTGTAGAGACAGAGTCACTTTATTGCCCTTGGTAGAGTGCTGTGGCATCACAGCTCACAGCAACCTCCAACTCATGGGCTTAGGCGATTCTCTTGCTTCAACCTCCCGAGTAACTGGGACTATAGGCACCCGCCATAACGCCTGGCTATTTTTCTGTTTTTGCAGTTTGGCAAAGGCCAGGTTTGAACCGCCACCTCTGGTACATGGGGCAGCACCCTACTCATGAGCCACAGGCACTGTCCCACACACCCAGCTAATTTAAAAAAATTTGTTCTATGGCACTCTGGGAGGCCAGGTGTGCAGATTGCCTGAGCTCACAGGTTTGACAGCCTGAGCCAGTGTGAGACCCTACCTCTAAAAATGGGGGGCATTGTGGTGGGCACCTGTAGTCCCAGGTACTGGGGAGACTGAGACAAATCACTTGAGCCCAAGAGACTAGATTGCTATGACCTGTGATGCCATGGCATTCTACCAAGCGTGACAAAGTGAGACTGTCTCAAAAATATAAATAGATAAATAAATAAAATTTTTTACTAGAAATGTGTTCTTGCTGTGTTGTCCAGGATGGTCATGAGCTCCTGGTGATCCTCTTGCCTCTCAAAAATATTGGGATGAGACACCATGTAAACAATTCCTGGGTTCAAGTGATTCTTCTGCCTCCACTTCCCAAGTATCTGGGACTACAGGCGCCCGCTACAACACCCAGCTATTTTTTTTTTTTGGTTGCAGCCGGCATTGTTGTTTGGCGGGCCCAGGCTGGATTCGAACCTGCCAGCTCAGGTGTATGAGCCACAGGTGCAAAGCCTGGTTTTATCATTTTTGCTTCAACTGACAAGCAAACCTTGGAGACTCCAGGGGACAGAAAGTATATTGTACTTAACTCATTTCACCTTCGTGTTCCAAGAGTTTTTTTTATTATTTTCTTTCTGTTTAGAAACTTTAATCATTATTTTCATAGATGTGTTGGCAACAAATTCTTAGCTTTTTTAAATTTGACAATATCTTGATTTCCTCTTTATTCCTGAAGGATGTTTTCACCAGTATAGTTTCTGGGTTGACAGTTCTTTTCTTTTAGCACTTAAAAATTTTGTGGTACTTCCTTCTGGCCTCCATAGAGTCATGAGAAATCTAGTACCATCCTAATTGTTTTATCCCATAGGTAAAGTGTTTTTCACTCATCGCCTTTGTAATTCTTTTGTTTTTAGTTCAAAATTTTTGTCTTTATTTTTTTCAGTGTTTGATTATAATGTAAAATTGTCTTGTTTCATTCAGTTGGGTGGGGCAGGAGTCTCTCCACTATAAGATAACTCCTTGGCTTAGTGTGTAGCGGCCAAAGCCTCATTACTGTTCTCCACATGGCCTCAGTGACACTACAGGAGGTTATGTGACCTAATTATTATGAGGCAGTAATATAAGTACTGAATCTCAAATAGGCATCCTTTGATACCACCCCACAAGAAAGCAAGGTGGAACCTCGGTGCCATGGGTTGAATGGGAGGTCAGGCTCACACTTGGGTGTTGGGAGGATGCTTGTTACTGCCTGGCAGGGACGAAGAGCTCCTGCTCCCCATCTGGTCCTCTCTGACACACTGGAGGATGGAAGCCTGGCTTCCCTACTTGGCCTCTGCTGATGTGGTTGGGGACAGAGCCAGTTTGGGAAGTGTTTGCTGGAGTACAGCAGTTACTGCCTAAAAAGTGTTCTGTGTGTGGCTGCTGTTTCCTAGTCCTTTGATTAGAGAATCAGGAGTGGGGTGCTTTTTTTTTTTTGGCTATCTTCATTGGCATTTACAAGTTGCCAGGTTCTTCAGCTATAATTCTGTATGATGCAAAATAAAAACCAGAATCTACCTCTGTTGTTTCTTGAGGTCCCAAGGTGACTAGAGGTAGTCTGCTGTCCACTCACCTTTTAGAGTCATCGTACGCTTGTTTTACATATACTCTCCATGGGTTTTAGTTGAACTTAGGGAGATGCACATCTGCTTTAGCCTCCTGGTAACACAAGTCCTACACAACCTCATTTAATGATATTCTTACTGTGTCCCCTGATTCTTTGACTGGTTCACTGGTATTTCATAGGAGCCATAAAGACGCATCTTGCCTCAGAAGCATAAGTGGTTTCATAATTAGCAGAGTCCCTCATAGATTCAATAAATTTTATGGAATTAATATCTATCAATTAATTAGAATTGCAATTGCTAATTTACAAATTATAAACAGTTGGGTTTGAATTTCTATGAAGGTAAGTGGTTAGAGGGTATAGAATCAGTTTTATGAGTTAAATGAGCTAATGGGAACTATAATGGATAGTATCTTTCCTGGAACATAAGGAATTTAAATTGTGACCTTTAATTAATCCTTAGTGTTTTCTGGGAAGTTTACTTAGTTAAAAAAAAAAAATTGCTAACAAAGCTGCAAAATAAAATAGGAATTAAGAGTTTTCTTCTTAACTTTTTAGATATTTATGGAACACTTGCTTGAATGTTAGGCTAACCTAAAATGTACTGGATTGTCTGCTCCATGTTACCATTCAGCAGTTTTAGTAAAATGGGTACTTTACTATTATACTAAATCAGATTCTCTGAAGTAGACGGACTTCTTATTAAGTACTATCAAAGAAAATTATGTGCTGTAACATCTGGAACGAGGCTGTCATAGCAAGTAGAAAAGAAGTGACGCTTTCCCTTGCATGTAGAGGAAATGAACTTTTTGAAAATGTCAGTAGGTTATTATGAATTTATAGGATAAGGAGAAAAATAAATTTAAAAGGAGGGAAACTACTCCAGGTTGGGAGTGGTAAGTGGAATTGCCATTGATTAATTGTTAATCAAAATGAGATTTTTTTTTTAAGCTGAGCTTTTATTTTTTGTTTTTTATTAAATCATAGCTGTGTATATTAATGCAATTATGGGGTACAATGTGCTGGTTTTATATACAATTTGAAATACTTTCATCAAACTAGTTAACATAGCCTTCACCGCATTTTCTTAGTTATTGTGTTAAGACATTTATATTCTACACTTAGTTGATTTAACATGTACTCTTGTAAAATGCACCATAGGTGTGGTCCCACCAATTACCCTCCCTCCACCCTTTATCCCCCTTTCCTGCCCCTCCTCTTTCCCCTTCTTCTTGGGCTTCATATGGAAGTGTGGGTGCTTATAAATTCGTTTCATAGTAGGGCTGAGTACATTGGATACTTTTTCTTCCATTCATGAGATACTTTGCTAAGAATATGTTCCAGCTCCATCCATGTAAACATAAAAGAAGTAAAATCACCAATGCTTGCTTGCTTTCATTGCAATGGACGTCTTAGCCAACGCAATCAGACAAGAAAAGGTGATCAAGGGTATACATATAGGGTCAGAGGAGATCAAACTTTCACTTTTCACATACGATATGATTGTATATCTGGAAAACCCCAGGGATTCAACTATAAAACCCTTAGTAGTGATCAAGGATATAGCAGCGTCTCAGGTTACAAAATCTGTAACCTCAAAAGTAATTTTCAGTTGCCATTAGTTAACGCTTGAGGAAACTTACTCAGCATCCATATGAAAGGACTTTCCTTTAAAGACTCTCCAAAGTGATTAGAGAGCTGGTCATGTTGGAGATAGGCCTTGAAAGCAGTGTCTGGTTGGTCTGGAATTTCCTTGAAGGGATAGTTCTGGAAGCTTGGAAGTCCATAATCAAGGTGCTGACAGATTCTCCTGATCTGAGGAGGGCTCCTCTCTTCCTCTAAGGTATTGCTTTGTTCCTGAATCCTCCAGAGAGGGAGTGCTGTGTAGTTCTTAAGGCTGAGAAGTCCAATAAGAAGGCTCTGGAAAGTTCTGTTGTCTGCTGAGGGCTGCGCTCTGCTTCCAAGACGGCACATTGAGGGAGCAACCTGCAGAGGGGAGGGATGTGATTCCCACATGCAGAGGCTGAAAGGCAAGCTCCATGCAGGCTGCATCCAGCTTCTTTCACAGCAGTCTTAATCCCATTCCAAAATGAGAATTTTTTTGCTTTTTGAGATAGAGTCTCACTTTGTTGCCCCAGATTAGAGTGCTATGGCATCATAGCTCAGAGCAACCTCAAATTCTTGGGCTTGAGCAACCCTCTTGCCTCAGCTTCCTGAATAGCTGGGATTTCAGGTGCCGCCACAACACCCAGATAACTTCTCTGTTTTTAGTAGAGATGGGGTCTGCCTCTTGCTCAGGCTGGTCTTCAAACTCTTGAGCTCAAGCCCCCCCCAGAGTCCTGGGATTGCAAGTGTGAGCCACCACACCCAACTAGGTTACATTTTTTTCATGATGGTGGTATGTACTTTTTTTTTTTTTTTTTTTTTTTTTGACAGAGCCTCAAGCTGTCACCTGGATAGAGTGCCTTGGCATCACAGCTCACAGCAACCTCTAATTCCTGGGCTCAAGCGAGTCTCCTGCCTCCGCCTCCCACGTAGCTGGGACTACAGGTGCCCGCCACAATGCCCGGCCATTTTTTGGTTGCAGCCGTCATTGTTGTTTGGTGGCCCGGGCTGGATTTGAACCCAGCTCAGGTGTATGTGGCTAGCACCTTAGCTGCTTGAGCCATAGGCGCCGAGCCAATGGTGGTATATAATTTGTCCTAATCTTGAATTTCCTATTTTAGTTTCAACTGCATATAAGCTTAAGAAAAATTTTATGCTTTTCAGAGCTACTTTAAATAATCAATGAGACTGACATATTACACATCCAGTTTCTTTGTTGTGCTGGTTATCAGGAAACTCAAAATTAAATATATAAAGTATGGCTTTTAGATCAGTCTACAGTGTATGCGATTAATTTTTTTTATTGTTCCTGATACACACTATTTAAACAGCTTTATTTTATATATATCCTTCATATGAAATGCGTAAGCTTTTTAGGAACAGCCAGAATACAGTAAATAAATTATTGATCCACATTCTTATTTCCAAATTAGCTGAACCCAAGTCCTAACTCAGAAAGGCTTTTTGAGTTCCTTGTCTTCCCTTCTGTGTAGCCCCCAAGTTAGATCACAAGAATTATATGTTCAGAAGTTTCTGATTGAGTCTGTGCAGTTGCCCTTTTTATTATTTTATTTTATTTATTTTTTTTTTTTTTGAGACAGAATCTCACTATGTCCCCCTTAGTAGAGTGCTGTGGCATCACTGTGATTCTCTTGCCTCAGCCTCCCAAGTAGCTAGGACTACAGGCACCTGCCACAACACCTGGCTATTTTTTTCTGTTGTTGCAGTTATCGTTTAGCTGGCCCTGTCTGGGTTCGAACCCGCCAGCCTCGATGTATGTGGCTGTGCCATAACCACTGTGCTACAGGTGCTGAGCCTTCTGGTTTTTTTTTTTTTTTATTATTTTTATTGTTTATTTGGGTTTTTTTTTGTTGTTGTTGTTATTGTTGTCTTTTTGCCAGGGCTGGGGTTAAACCTGTCAGCTCTGGTATATGAGGCCAGAGCTCTACTCCTTTGAGCCACAGGCGCCACCCAGAGCCTTCTGTGGTTTTTTTGTTTTGTTTGTTTTTGGTGATTGTGCAGAATGTATAACTCCTATAACTTCCTATAACTTCCTTTTAAAGTCATTAGAAGGTGAATATCTTTTATAAGGTTTATTGATTTATTGAATAGTGTTCTTTAACAATTACTGGAATCTTTGCATTTATATTAGATTTAGCGAATGGGTCACTGGTAGGACAGGACACAGTTTAATTCATAACTAATGGAGTAGTCAACTTAAGTAATCTTAGGGAAGACACTAACTCTTAGGTTCCCTTAAAACTCTACTACAAGGCTCAGCACCTGTAGCACAGTGGTTACAGCGCCAGCCACATACACCGAGGCTGCAGGTTCAAACCCAGCCTGGGTCAGCTAAATAACAACAACTGCAGCAAAAAATAGCCGAGCGTTGTGGCGAGTGCCTATAGTCCCAGCTACTTGGGAGGCTGAAGCAAGAGAATCGCTTAAGCCCAAGAGTTTCAGATTGCTATAAGCTGTGACGCAAGGGCACTCTACCCAGGGTGACTCTACCCAGGGTGAGACAGGGTGACTGTCTCAAAAAACAAACAAACCCAACTATGAGCCGGGCATGGTGGCTCATGTCTGTAATCCCAGCACTCTGGGAGGCTGAAGCTGGTGGATTGCCTGAGCTCACAGGTTCAAGACCAGCTTGAGCCAGAGCAATACCCTGCCTCTAAAAATAATCTAGCATTATGGCCAGTGCCTATAGTCCCAGCTACTTGGGAAGCTGAGGCAAGAGAATCGCTCGAGCCCAAGAGTTAGAGGTTACTGTGAGCTATGACCCCACAGCACAATATCAAAGGTGACATTGTGAGACTCTGTCTCAAAAAAAAAAAAAAACAGCCTACCATGAGGGCATGCCTGAAATCTCAGCACTCTGGGAGGCTGAGGCCAGTGGATTGCTTGAGTTCAGGAGTTCCAGACCAGCCTGAGCAAGAGTGAGACCCCATCTCTAAAAATAGCCAGGCTTTGTGGCAGGCACCTGTACAGCCCAAGAGTCTGAGGTTGCTGTGAGCTGTGATGCAATGGCACTCTACTCAGGGTGACCAAAAACCCTGCTATGAATGGCACTTTTACAAGTGACGGAGTAAAGGAGCACAGCAAACTGCTTAAAATTGGACATTTATGTGGACAAGGCCATTCAGTCCCAAAATGGAGAATCTAATTCTAACCTATAATGTTCTACTGTCATTAATGATCTGGGAAATGGGGAGTGGCATATAATTATATATGCAGAAATTTATAAAATATGAACAAAAAATGATTAACTCTTCAGTTAGCCTAAAAACATTTGTTTACAGGTTAAAAACCTTTATTTTTTTCTTACTTTTTAAAACAGGTGACTAATAAACATCCAAAAGAATATGGCTGCACCAATACCAGAGTCTGATCAGATCAAGCAGGTAAGGCGTTCGAATCATGGAAAGGGAGTTTGCAAACAAGGGACAGGCACTGCGGGGGCAGCTGTGTCACTCAGAACAATTGTTTCTATTTCATTTCCAAAAGTGGATATTAAATGATACGGAGCATGCTTACTTTTCATTTGACTGACAACCAAGGCAAAAGTATTCAACTAGAAAAGATGACTATGTTATCATATTATACCCATTTAAGTTAGAGAAAGAACCTATGACTTCAGGTTTTATAGGGTATTTTGTCTAAATACAAAATATTGGTAATATAAGTTTTAAAGCATCTCTGTTTGAAAAACCAAATGTTAAAGAGCCTTCTGATTTGTCTGTAGTTTAAGGAGTTCCTTGGAACCTACAATAAACTTACAGAAACCTGCTTTTTGGACTGTGTTAAAGACTTCACCACAAGAGAAGTAAAACCCGAAGAGGTATGAAAAGTGTTGCTCACTAAAAATTCTCTGAGCTTGTCATAAGTAATAAATAGGATTACCCTAAGCATATCACTTGTTCCTACCGATTGTAGGAATTTGGACTACCCTATGTTCCGTTGCTTGGAGGCAGCCAAGAACCCACAGCATTGAGGGGCTTTTTTTTTCCTTTGGTTTTCTTTTTGAGACAGGGTCTTGCTCTGTTGCCCAGGCTAGAGTAGAGTGACATCATCATAGCTTGGTGCAACCTCTAACTCCTGGGTTCAAGTGATCCTCCTAGCATAGCCTCCTGAATAGCTGGGATTACAGGCCCATGCCACTATGCCTAGCTCATTTTGCTATTTTTTTGCAGACACAGGTTCTCACCATGTTGCTCAGGCTGGTCTCAAACTCTTGGGCTCAAGTGATCCTCCCTCCTTGGCCTCCTGTGCTAGGATTACAGGCATGAGCCAACTTTCCTGGCCATATTGAGTTTAGCAATGTCAAATTTAATATGACAGTTGTATTTGGACTAAGGCTGACCATTTTAAAGATTCCTGGGGCTACTGACTTAGTGTTCCACAACACAGATTACCTTTTGGTCAAGATGGCCTGCCCAGAGAACCTTGACACAGCTTTCATGTCTGACCCTGAGAACTCTAGCTGACTTTGAGCAAAGCTTGAGTTTGGTGGACTGTGAAAACCTAAACCTATTAGAAGTGTTAACTTTTTTTTTTTTTATAGAGACAGAGTCTCACTTTATCGCCCTGGGTAGAGTGCCGTAGCATCATAATTCATAGCAACCTCCAGCTCAAACTCAAGCGATCCTCTTGCCTCAGTTTTTCTATTTTATAGTAGAGATCAGGTCTTGCTTTTGCTCAAGCTGGTCTCGAATTTGTGAGCTCAAGCAATCCACCCGAATCAGCCTCCCAGACTGCTAGGATTACAGGCATGAACTACCTTGTCCAGTGTTTTTTTTTTGTTTTTGGAGACAAAGACTCACTTTCACTTTGTTGCCCTGGGTAGAGTGCTGTGGCATCATAGCTCTCAGCAACCTCAAACTCTTGGGCTCAAGTGATTCTCTTGTCTCAGCCTCTCGAGTAGCTGGGACTACAGGCACCTGCCACAACACACAGCTACTTTTTAGAGACCAGGTCTCGCTCTTGCTCAGGCTGGTCTCGAACCCATGAGCTCAAGCAATCCACCTGCCTTGGCCTCTAAGAGTGCTGGAATTAGAGGAAGTATATGTGGCTGGCACTATAACCACTGTGCTATGGGCGCTGAGCCTGGCTATTTTCTCTCTCATTTTTGTTTTCTATTTATTAATATCTGCTCTTATCTTTGTTATTTATTTTCTTCTGATTATTTTGGATTTCATGTGCTTTTCTGTATCCTGTAGTGGTGTGTGTGTGTGGCTTAAGTTATTGACTTTAGGCTTTTCTAATATAAACAGTTCTTGCTTAGAGAGCTGCATCCCAGCTTTATGCAATACCCAGAGTTAGAGCATCTGAAGCAGAAAGAGTTCCGGCTGAGAGGTCATAGCAGGGGGAATACACTGGCCAGACACCTGGTTTCTATGAGCCACCCAGTAGCTGTCTGGCTTTGGACTTGGACTCTCTGAGCTTTGTTTTCTTTGCCTACATATGGAACCAGGATCATCTCTTCATGGGCTCCTGAAGATGAAGTAGTTGATAAATATGAAAGTATTTGCCCCCAGACCAATGTGAGAGGTGGTTGTTATGGCATTTAGTAATAATGGCTTCTCCTGTCTTCCCAGATCTGGAAACAGAATGTACACACCCATCCCCCAGAGGTAGGCTGTGAGCTCCATCTTCTTTTTTGTCTTCCCCTTCTTTACAACCAAGGACTGCGCATCCTTGCTCCTCTCCTCATCCCCAGACATCGGTCCCCGGGCCTGTCCCAATCTCTGTGCTGGTGCTCACGAGGCCACCGCTAACCCTTTCCTTTCTTGTAGCGGCTCTCCATTCCCAGCCTCAGTGCAAGCTCCCGGCCTGCATGTGTGGCGGGTGGAGAAGCTGAAACCAGTGCCTGTAGCACAAGAGAACCAGGGCATCTTCTTCTCGGGGGACTCCTACCTAGTGCTGCACAACGGCCCCGAAGAGCTCTCCCATCTGCACCTGTGGATAGGTGAGGGGGTTGGGATGGGTTGGGGTCTGGCCCAGGGCAGGGATGGGGATGGCTTGGGTCTCAAGGGCCTTGCTCTGACACCTTCCACCCATCCCAGGCCAGCAGTCATCCCGGGATGAGCAGGGGGCCTGCGCAGTGCTGGCCGTGCACCTCAACACCCTGCTTGGGGAGCGGCCTGTGCAGCACCGTGAAGTGCAGGGCAATGAGTCCGACCTCTTCATGAGCTACTTCCCACGTGGCCTCAAGTACCAGGTCAGCCCCACCTCCAGGCACCGCTACCCTGTGGCTTCTCTCACAGGCAGCCCACCTTCCAGCTGGTTCTTAACCTGTGGAAGGTCTGGGTGCCCTCAGGGATGGGTCCCCATCTTTCTTTCTGTCTCCCAATGGGATGAGGTACAGAGGGCTCTGGGCCCCCTGCCATTCCATTCAGATAGTCCATCTGGGCTGCAGGAAGGTGGCGTGGAATCAGCCTTTCACAAGACCTCCCCAGGCACCCCACCAACTATCAAGAAACTCTACCAGGTGAAGGGGAAGAAGAACATCCGTGCCACCGAGCGGGCGCTGAGCTGGGACAGCTTCAACACCGGGGACTGCTTCATCCTGGACCTAGGCCAGGTGGGAGGCCAGCCAGACTGAGCATTCTATATTAGCTCCATCCTGCAAAAGGGTGGGGACCTGGAGACCAGAAAAGAGGGAGGCTGAGGAGCTGTAAGTCCTAAGCAAGACCACTTGACCATTAAAAGAATCCCTATTTATAAGGACAGAAACTTGGCTTCCTCCATTCATTGCCTCTAACACTCTGGAGCTTAGTCTGTCCTCTCAGAAGCCTTTGTTGTTGTGAGTTAGCAGCCCGCCAGACCATTCATTAATTTTTTCACTTATCTATTCATTCAGTTGATCTATGGTGTCTTCTCTGAGCCAGTACAGGGACCATAAAAGCTCATCCTGGGGGAGCAGCCAACATGGGCTGGTCACTTTCCATAACCCATGGTGGGATGTGGTGAGGACTTTAAGGTGGGCAGCAGCTGTGTGCTGGGGGACTTTAGGGCAGAGAGGGACTCCATAGCCTGAGCTGAAGCCAGTTGTTCTAGGAAGGCACCATTGGATCAGCACAGATGGGAAATGCCACTCCAGGCAAAGAGAGCAGGTGAGCAGAAGCACCAAGGTGGGGAGGAGTGCAGACGTGTGTGTGGACAGCCGGGAGGGGTCAAGTGGGACCAGGAGCAGCGAGAGTGAAATTGCTGAGGAGGGTGAGCCCCAGGACATGAAATTGCACGTCTGCCTGAGGAGAGTGGACCAGATCTTGTGGTGCTGAAGACTTAGGTCAGGAAGATCAATCCAGGAGCTGTTTGTAAGAAGGACTAGCTGTGAGATGAGGCAGCGAACCAGTGAACAGACCTTGCTCTTACCAGCTCAGCAGAGGTGATGAGGGCTCTGCCCAGCAGGGATGCATGTGGGAAAATAGAGAGACTGAGCTCCAGGACACCACTCACCCACTCGGCCATTCAGTAAATATTTATTTTGTGCCTAAATACTTGCCAGGCTCTGTTTTAGCAGGGAACAAAGCCAAACAAAACCATCATGCCCTAATGAAGCTTATTTCTAGTCAGGGGAGATAGGCTCTAAACAAAATAAAGACATTTAAATATAAAGGATGTGTGTTGTAGAGAGAAATAAAAAAGATGGCAGGTGGGCAGAGAGATACTTTTGTAGAGTGCTGTCATTGCCATTCTCAGAGGGCTCTCTGCAGTGTGACCTGCCTCCTTAATTGTTCTGCCTCAGGGAACAGTTCTTCAGAGAGGAGAGAACTAGGGGCTCATCCCTGAGCGGAGGCAGGCGGCAGGCAGCTGACTCTGACCTGGCCCCCTGCTCCCCTTCAGAACATCTTTGCCTGGTGTGGTGGAAAGTCCAACATCCTGGAGCGCAACAAGGCGAGGGACCTGGCGCTGGCCATCCGGGACAGTGAGCGACAGGGCAAGGCCCAGGTGGAGATTGTCACTGATGGGGAGGAGCCTGCCGAAATGATCCAGGTTGGAGGACATTGGAGTGGGCAGTTGGGAGCCTCTGCTTGGAAGTAGCAAAAAGAGCCAGTGATGAGTTGGGGGCATGAGGGTGGAGGGTAGCAAGGAGAGCCAGAGCACCGCCCAGGGCTGTGGATAGCTCACAGGGTGCCCCCTCTGGGTAGCTGATGTCCTCAGGGCTGAGCAGCCTAGCTGGTGGGGCAGGCAGGACCCAGCCCTCACTCACCTCTGGGTGCCCTAGTACAGGACAGTTTGTCTCACCAGAGGTGGTAGCCCTGGGCGTGCTGGGTCGGGGAGTTTTTGAGCAGGGACACCTGTAAATTTGGCCTGCTCTGGCACTTGCAGGTCCTGGGCCCCAAGCCTGCTCTGAAGGAGGGTAATCCTGAGGAAGACCTCAAAGCTGACCAGACAAATGCCCAGGCCGCAGCTCTGTATAAGGTAAGCACCCAGGCCTGCCCTGGGCCCAGGTGGAGGACGATAGGATCCTGCCCAGCACAGCTGGCTGCATGAAGAGCTGAAGGGAAGAAGGCAGTGGGAAGGTTGGGCTAGAACCAGCAAAGTTTATGCAGGGCTTGGAGGAGAGGAGGATGGGAAGTGGGCGGATGGCAAGCCCCCATGGAGGAGATAAATGCCACTTCACCACCAGCCCATTCCTTTGAAGCTTTGAGGCCATTGCTGAACTTGACTTTTTTAGATTGTATGCCCTTATAATTTGGAGTCCCCTTAATTCCTAAATGGACTCAGAGCCTCTGTGCTGTTGGGACTGAGGGTGCTGGGAGTGGGGAAAGGCTGCCTCAGATTTGCTTTTTAGGGCCTGGACAGTGGGCAGGGGGCAGAGTAGGAGGGAACTGGGGGCGGGGGGGCTCCTGGGCTGGGGTGTGTGGGAGGCATGTGAGATACAGTACTGCCCTTCCTCTCCAGGTATCTGATGCCACTGGACAGATGAACCTCACCAAGGTGGCCGACTCCAGCCCTTTTGCCCTCGAGCTGCTGATACCTGACGACTGTTTCGTGCTGGACAATGGGCTCTGTGGCAAGATCTACATCTGGAAGGGTATGTATGGTTCCTCCACACCAGCCTGAGTTGCCTGCAGATGCTCCGGTCCCTCACTGCTGGGCTCAGCCTGCTCCATGCTTACAGAAGATGGCCTCAGAGAACGTGCATGCTCCAGGCGGGTGTGTGTGTGTGTGTGTGTGTGTGTGTGTGTGTGTGCGCGTGTTTCTCTTTGCTCTTCCCATTCCCTAAGTTCTAGCCTATGGCTCTGAATGGCCAGAAAAATCTCAGAATCCTGCCAAGCCCGGTTTGAACAGATTACTAGGCCCCAACCTCACGAGATTCTAGGTTATTAGGTTTGGGGTGGGGCCAAGAACATGCATTTCTAATAAGCTTCTGAGAGATGCCTAAACTGTTGGTTCCAGGGACCACACTTTGAGAACCACTGTCCTAGACCATTCCTAGGCCTCCAAGGCTGCTGGGACCCCTGATGTTGGGCTTCTGCCTTGAGGTGTGATAAAGATAACTTTCACATAAATTAAATATCACTTTATGGTAGAACTTGTTTTTCCAAAAGATTATATCTTCTTGAATAGAAACACTGTTGTGCAAAAGCCTGTTTAGCTTGGTTTGACTATTTGCAAATGAAACAAACTTACTCTGAGTTTCTGTAAGATCTTGACAGAAATACCATTTGCTCAATAAATTGTTATGGGGTGAAGTCAACCAAGGCCAAGAAATTGCCAGCCCCCAGCCTGGTCAGGAAGACAGTGTCTATGGATAGCAGCTACCGGGCAATTCATACGATGAGCTCCTAAACTCAGCAGGGAGGTGACGTGGAGGGGCATGGAGCAGGTAGCACCAGCAGGTCTCCAAGGGGTAGAGTGGGAGGAGAGCTGGGTGCTGCTGGGGCTGCCTTTTCCCTCCTGTTGGAGGGTACATACTCTGTGGAACCAATGCCAAGCAGAGAGGGGTTCCCAGAGGCCCCCAAAAGTGGATACAACCCCAACCAAACAAATATGGAAAGAAATGGGAAACTTGGGGGCCAGGAAGAGAAGTATCTCTCTTTTTTTTTTTTTTGTGGAGACAGAGCCTCAAGCTGTCACCCTGGATAGAGTGCTGTGGCATTACCAGCTCACAGCAACCTCCAATTCCTGGGCTCAAGCGAGTCTCTTGCCTCC
>CAUYON010082232.1:0-21848 GCA_963573935.1 Arctocebus calabarensis
AAGCTGTCACCCTGGGTAGAGTGCCGTGGCATCACAGCTCACAGCAACCTCCAATTCCTGGGCTCAAGCGAGTCTCCTGCCTCTGCCTCCCAAGTAGCTGAAATTGCAGGCGCCCGCCACAACGTCCTGCCATTTTTTGGTTGCAGCGACCATTGCTGATTGGCGGGTCGGGCTGGATTTGAACCCGTGAGCTCAGGTGTACGTGGCTGGCGCTTTAGCCTGTTGAGCCACAGGCGCCAAGCCTAGTTTTAGAACTTTTCTAGTAACTCCCCAATTCCCTCAAGTCTATTTGCAATTCATCTCTGTTCTCATTCCTAGCTCCAAGCAACACTCACCAACATTCTATTTCTGTATAAATGGAATCATATAATATGTGGCTTTTTTCACTGTATGTGTTGAGGCATGCATCAATAGTTTGTCTTTATGGCTGAGTAGTATTCCCTTATGTGGATATACCATAGTTATCCACTCACCATTTGATGGACATTTGGGTTGTTTCCATTTGGGGACAATTACAAATAAAGCTGTTATTAATATTTTTGCCCAAGTCTTTATAATATGATTTCTTTCTCTTTGGGTAAATAACCAGGAGTAGAATAGCTGGATCATATGGTAAGTATATATTTACATTTTTAAGAAACTGCTAAACTCCTTCCCAAAGTTGAGCCATTTTATATTCCCACCATAGTGAAGTGCATGAGAACTCTTATACATCTTGCCAATATTTAGTATAACTTTAATTTTAGCTATGTTGAAAGGTGGTTAGGGTCATTTGGTTCTAATTTGCATTTCCCTAGTGACTATTAAAGTTGAGCATTTTTTCAAGTACACAACTGTCATCTGAATATTTTCTTTAATGAAGTATCAGTTCAAAAATTTTGCCCATTGTTTTCCATTGTTTTCTTATTAAAGAGTTTAAGAGTTCTCTATATATTCTGGATATAATTTCTTTATCAGATGGACATTTAGAAAACAAATTCTCCCTATCTATGACTTTTCTTCTTAACAGTGTCCTTAAAAGAGCAAAAGTTTTAAGTTTTGATCAATTCCAAATCTGTAATTTTGTTTTAGTGCCATTGCTAAAAAAAAAAAAAAAACAACCTTTGCCTAATCCAAATAATCCAAAGTCACAAAGGTTTTCACATATTATCATCTACAAGTTTAATAGTTTCAGGAATTACATTTAAGTCTACAATTCAGTTTGAGTGTACTTTTGAATAAAGGGCAAAGGTAAGAATCAAAGTTCTTTTTTTCCATCTAGATATCCAATTATTCTACTAATATCTGTTGAAATGATATTTTCTTCACTGAATTGACTTGCAACTATATTAAAAACAGTTGCCTGTTTTTTATGGGTCTATTTATATATTCTATAAATAGACTAAATATTCTGTATTACATTCATAAATACGTATGGGTCTATTTTGGTTTTTCTTTTTGTTTTTTGGAGACAGTGTCACTATGTCACCCTCAGTAGAGTGCCGCCGTGGTGTGACAGCTCACAGCAACTTCAAACTCTTGTTTTTTTTTTTATTGCCCTCGGTAGAGTGCTGTGGCATCATAGCTCACAGCAGTCTCCAATTCCTGGGCTTAGGCAATTCTCTTGCCTCACTCTCTGAGTAGCTGGGACTATAGGCACGCACCACAACACTCGGCTATTTTTTACTTGCAATTTGGCTGGGACCGGGTTTGAACCCACCACCCTCGGTATATGGGGCCAGCGCCCTACCCACTGAGTCACAGGTGCCGTCCAACCTCAAACTCTTGGGCTTACACAATTCTCTTGTCTCAGCCCCCCAAGTAGTTGGGACGATAGGTGCCCACCACTATATCCAGCTATTTTTTTAAGAGATGGGATCTTGCTGTAGCTCAAGCTGGTCTCGAACTTGTGAGCTCAGACTATCCGCCCATCTTAGCCTCCCAAAATGCTGGGATTATAGGTACCTACTTTCTTATTTGTCTGTTTTTATGTGTCTAGTAATTTTTGGTTGAATACTAGATATTTTGAATAACATATTATAGTAGCTCTGGATTCTGATTGGAAAGTAGTAGTACTGGTTGTTATTTTATTTGGTAATTTGCCTGGACTAAATCTGTGAAGACTGTCTTCCCTACAATATGCAGCCAAGCAGGCAGGTCTCTGTTCAGTTTTTCCTTTACTTATTTACTGTATAGCTTAGTATCCAGCCAAAGACTGGTCAGAAATTATATGGATCACTATGCAAGTTTTGAGACAGACTGTGTCCTATAGTTCATTATTTTACTTCCAAGAAACACAGTCATCAAGTATCCTTTCTAATTCACCTGTGCAAGTTTCAACGGTTTATTGGCATTGCTGGGAGGGCTTCATTTGTTTCCATCCATGTGGATTATATGTTTCTTAATTTTTGTGTATCTCAAAACTTTCATAATGACCCACATATAATGAAACAACATGAACCAATACAACTTCTATGTAGTAGTCTCTGTTGATGGCTCAATGTGTGAGCAAGGAAATATATTAAAAGTGCAGGCCATGTTTAAGATTACCCCAGCATTCACTAGCTACAGGGAGCTCTTGTGCCTCCTCTGTACATACGTATAGGGAACAGGGTAACGTGGGTGGCGTGGGCCCACTAAGTCTGTGCCGTGTATGTACACAGCTTCTAGTTAACCCCCTGACATTATGTGAAGATCTTATTAAGTCCCATAAGTCTATATTGTCTTCCCAGATCCCTGCTAAATCCCCAGATAGTCTGCTGGTTCAACAGACCCACAATCTGAGGCCAGAGGAGTCATTGGCCCTCTTTATTTGCTTGCAATGGAGATCACAACTTTAACTGACAATGCTCCAAATCAAGTGAACCCCGATGGCAGCAGCAGCAGCAAAGCTGCTGGTTTTCACAGCCTTCTTTTCCCTAATGAAACCATCCCAATGACAGAGACCAGAGTGTGGGTAGGGATGGGAGCAGCTGGGACATCATACATGTGCACATTTCTTACCTGAAATTCAGGAGTTTTCTTGAATAAATGACTCTCAATTTGTTACATGCCTTTAGTCTATTTTCAGATCCCAGAAATGGTTTTGTCCAGGTTTACAGGTGCTTTGGGAGGATATAATTTGTCAGTCTCCTCACTTTATCATAACGGAAGTGAATCTTCCAGGTTTTTTTTTTCATTTTAATACTTATTTTTTCTTTCAAGTTTGATCTTGCTTTAAATGCCCATAATGATCACACAGATGGGGAAATGTTAAAAATAAAACACAAGCAGAAGATATTTTGATTAGTCTTTATGAAATGCCTCTACCCTTACTAACTTAACAGATTTTGTCAAGTCCTCTTTATAATAATATTAGGTTATTTCAGAGGACTTGTCAATAAGAGTAAGAGGAAGCAAAAAGAAATAGGAAGGAAGACAAGAAAGCAGTCAAAGAGACAAGGAAAGAAGAAATTTCACCAAACACAAGGGGTAACTAACCTGCGTGTAGTGGATAGTGAAGATGGCATGAGATCTGCTGCTCGCCTCATGGACATGGGTGGCTGCTGTGATTCTGTGTGTATAAGGGAAAACAGCTAAGACAAGGATTGTTTACCCTTGGTGGATCCTACACAAGAAACATCAGTGCTGAGGTTAGAGATTAGCATCACAAAACATCCACAATTATTCCAGTACACTTAGGAGAGTAGTCCAAAGAGGGCAGAAGAAGCACTGTAGATGCTGGTGCCCGAGAATAGAAAGGAGTATAGCTTCAAACTCAACTACATTGGAACATTTATTTAAAGCAATAGAAGCAAAAATCAGAGGAAAAGGGGGAATACTGAGTGTCATCAACCTGGAAGAATAGTCCTAAGACAGACCCATCTAGATTAGACATGCAGAGGGCAAAAGCTTGCTGGAGAAGCAGCCTCAAAGAAAATGAAGGTTATGTTTTCCTTAAACACAGAACATTGATCTTATATTGTCAGAAAGGTCTTAAAAATGAGATCCTCAATTATGTCAATGTCATGCTAAGCGAGATGGGATTCAGAATCTCCCTTAGGAATCCACTCCAGTGCCAACCCTTAGTGTCAGAAGAGCCTGCCTTTTATCTAAATCGAAGTCAGCTGTGCTTCAGCTTAAGCCTATTCACTGACTTGTGTTTTCAGTGGGGCTGGAGAATAGAAGAAAACAGTCAACATCTAGATGCCAGTCTAGTGATTCAAGAATAAAGAGGAAAAAGCAAAGCCTGACACTTAAAAGATCAAGGAGCTCAGGATATCCTGAAGACCAAAGGCAAGTCCTCCAGGAAAGTTCCATGAACACCCAGGAGGAGAATGTTAAATATAAATATTTTCTTCGTGTTCAGTTAACTTTGGCCTGATATTAACAGAGTAAAACACAAGGCTCTAAACAGTTTCTTTTACTTAGAAAAAAAGCCTTTTAAAAAAAAAAAAAAAAAGACCCTAGTAACATTCTAGGCATTTCTAACTAGGTATAACTAGTTATACCTATTCTATAACTATACCTATTATAGGTATAAATAACAGAATGGAATGTTATTGCAATTTACAATAGATTTTGGGAGAGTCCCCCACACTTATTTGTAGAAGATTAAAACAGGTCTTTGAGGGTTACTTTATTAGTATGCAAAACTAGAGAGAAAATGGTTTTATGAAACATTTTACACTATATTCATCCTTATATCTCTCAAGGCTGCGGAGAGGACAATGCAGGCAAGAATCTTTTCTTTGATGAAAATACCAGAAGCTGTATATTTGCATATTATTAAACAAAGTATGGAGTAATTCTCTGTGGTTGCTGCCTAATATTACTAAATCCAGAACAAACTTCTCATTAGTAGTGAGAAGAGCACTAAATCTTATCACTGCCCTTTATTCTGGGTATATTACTGTTCTGGGAAGGGGGTTGTGGCTGTGAATGAATCTGTAGACAGAGAATACTAAGTGTCATAAAAACACTCACTGAAGAGGAAGAAGAATGAGGATAAAATGATGACAGGAACAAACAAACCTGTTACCTGTTTGCAATTCCCTCCTCCAAGAGTTGGATTACTTGCTTATAGTTGGTAACTATATGTTGAGATAAACCTATCAGATTTGAGAGGAGGAAAAAAATTAAATGCAATTTTTGACAAAATTCAACCTTTTCCTATAGATTTTTTTTTTTTTTTGAGACAGAGCTTTAAGCTGTCACCCTGGATAGAGTGCTGTGGCATCACAGCTCACAACAACCTCCAATTCCTGGGCTGAAGCGAGTCTCCTGCCTCCGCCTCCCACATAGCTGGGACTACAGGCACCCGCCACAACACCCGGCCATTTTTTGGTTGCAGCTGTCATTGTTGTTTGGCGGGTCCAGGCTGGATTCGAACCCGCCAGCTCAGGTGTACATGGCTGGCGCCTTAGCTCGTTGAGCCACAGACGCCAAGCCTTCCTATAGATTTTTAACTTCATCTTGCCTGTTTCATATCATCTGATAGGAAGAAGGGAATTCGGCTGAATTCATTCAGATAATAAATTAAATCAAGAAATATTTACCAGCCCAGGCACGGTGGCTCACACCTGTAATCCTAGCACTCTGGGAGGAGGAGGCTGGTGGATTGCTTGAGCTTAGGAGTTCAAGATCAGCCAAAGATAGAGCAAGAACCCATCTCTAAAAATAGCTGGGCATTGTGGTGGGCTCCTGTAGTCCCAGTTATTGGGAGGCTGAGGCAAGAGAATCGCTTGAGCCCAAGAGTTTGAGGTTGGTATGACCTGTGACGCCATGGTACTCTACCAAAGGTGACAAAATGAGACTCTGTCTCAAAAAAATAAAATAAAATAAAGAAAGATTTACGGTAGCCAGACCTATAACAAGGTATATAGGCCTAATCTATATAGGATCTCAGAACCTACATCTCTGCCCACATGGAGGTTATGGTCTAGAATCCATATATTAACTATGTTAACAACAGTAATTATAATTCTTTACAATTTTGCTTCATAGGTTAAAACATTCTCATATAGTAACCTCATTGGACCCTCAAAAATTCCTGAGTTAAGAAAGTACCATTTTTCCCACAAGGTGGTGGACTGAGTTTGGCATACAAAATGTATAGTACACACATCCCTGCCCTCCCACAATGTATAATGTACAATGTGGAATTATACTGTACAAGACAAGATGGCCAAGTGCCACAGGAGTAGGAGGGATAATAAATGCCACAGTGATCTGATGATTGGTCAGGGCAGCCTCCATGGAAGAAGTGAGACTTAGATTTAGTCACTATAAAATAGGGAGGCTTTAAATCAGTGAAGAGCATGTAAATAAATCACGGCTGGTTATCAACCAAGTCATACAGGGCCTTTAGGACTGTTCTACAGCATCTTTGTATCAGAGATTCAGGAACAAAGTAACTTCATGGGCTAAATACAATTACACCAAAAGTTTACAAAGTAATTAGAACATTGGATTTTTTTTAAAGGAATGATTATTATTTAGATGTGATAATAGTTCTGTGGATATATATAATTTTTCCTAATTCCTTTCTTTCTATAGGTGCTGTGGTTATATTTTTTAAAAACTTTCCTAGCCAGGCATGGTGCCTCATGCCTGTAACCCCAGCACTTTTGAGAGGCTATGGTGGGAAGACTGCTTGAGGCCAAGAGTTCAAGATCAAACTGGACAATACAGCCAAGACCCTGTCTCCACAAAAATTAGCTGGGCACGGTGGTATGCACTTATAGTCCCAGTTCCTTGGGAAACTAAAGCAGGAGAATCACTTGAGCCCAGGAGTTTTGAGGTTATAGGGGGTGACAGAGTGAGACTTTGTCTCAAAAAACAAAAACAACACGATGTTCCTTATCTTCTAGGGCTACATATTAAAATATTTATAGATGAATTAAGGTAATATCTGGAGTTTGTCTCAATATAATACAAGATGAGAGAAAGTGGACAAGAATATAAATAAAACCATGGTACCAACTGCATATTTTTATAAAACAAAAACAAAATGTAGATAAAGCAGGACTGGCCAAGACGTAATAGATATTGTGACTGGGTAATAGCACATGGCACTTCATTATACTACTTTATTTATGTATATGCTCAAAATGCTCCATAATGGAGAGTTTCTGTTTTTGTTTTTTTGGAGACAGGGTCTCACTTTGTTGCCCTTGGTAGAGTGCTGTGGCATCACAGCTCACAGTTTTTGCTTTGAGACAGTCTCATTCTGTTACCCTATATGGAGTGACATGGTGTCATAGGTCACAGCAACCTCAAACTCTGGGCTCAAGTGATTCTCTTGCCTTAGCTTCCCGAGCAGCTGGGACTACACGTGTGCACCACTACACCTGGCTAGTTTTTCTATTTTTAGTACAGGCAAGGTCTCACACTTGTTCAGGCTGGTCTGAAACTCCTGAGCTCAAGCAATCCACCCACCCCAGCATCCCACATGGAACTGCCAAGTTCTTTTATTCTTTTCTTTTTTTTTCTTTTTTGAGACAGAGTCTCACTTGGTCACCCTTGGTAGAGTGCCATGGTGTCATAGCTTACAGCAACCTCAAACTCTTGGGCTCAAGCGATCCTCTTGCCTCACCCTCCCAAGTAGCTGGGAATATAGGCACCCATGGCAATGCTCAGCTATTTTTAGAGACAGGGTCTTGCTCTGACTCAGTCTGGTCTCGAACTCCTGAGCTCAGGCAATCTACCTGTGTCGGCCTCCCAAGTGCTGGGACTACAGGTGTGAGCCACCGCGCACAGATAAACTGCAGGTTCTTTAAGGACCTTACGTTGTCATAGCTCCAATGGCTCCCTGAATAGTATATGCAACTAGTAGGTATTCAACAAATTCTTGTATAATTGGTTTCAAGCCAAAAACTACTTTCCACTTTCAGGTCATAGTCACAAAATGCAGACAGATATGTAGCAATGTATCTATAAAGAAAGTAAACATTTTTTAAAATGAAAAATGTGCTAAAATGTCATCAAAGGGTAGTGCTATAAATAACACAGTCCACGACCACTCCGGGTCCCAGCTTCCAAGGCTGGTTCTATACTATATAGACCCACAGCTCCTTGGCTAAGAAATGAGAGAAATGTTCACCTATATTTCTAATGGTTGAGAAAGTCTAGACTGACTTTAAGAAATTCATAACCCAAGACCTAAGAGACTTTCCTTGAATTAGAATTCAGTATTTCCTACCAAACATCCTCTTTCCTCTCAAGAAGTCACTCCATAAAGGTATCCAAAGGAGCCCTGACCTTTGCACCATGAGCCCTGAGATTTCAGTCCTGGCCCTGTCACTGACATCGGACTGACCTGCGCTGTGTGGCTCACGTGAGTTCACCTCTTCCCTGGGTTGCAGGTACTATGCCAATCAAAGAATTTATGATCCCAGGTCTCCTTCCAGGCTCTCAATGTACAAGATTCTATCCCATTCCTCTCTTCCAGGCCTAGGCAAGGTCCCAGTTCTAAATCCGTCCCAACTAATTGGGACTTTAGGAACATCCCTTAACTTTTTCCAGGCTTCATTTCATCTTCTGTGTCATATCCTCTGGTTACTACGCGCACCACACACATATTTTAAGATGAGAAGTCTGATACTATTGCATCAACTCATGGTCTGCCTTGAAAAGTGCTACTCTACACAGAAGTATTTACCTACAAAAGTTTTCTGAGTTTTTGTGTTTTTTTTTTTTTTTTGAGATGTGGTCTTGCTCTGTTGCCAGGCTGGAGTGCAGTGGCACCATCATAACTCACTGTAGCCTCAAACTCCTAGCTCAAGCAATCCCCCTGCTTCAGCCTCCCAAGTAACTGAGACTAGAAGCACATGCCACCACACTCGGCTGATTGTTGTTTAAAGAAGCAGAGTCTCATTACATTGCCCAGGCTGGTCTCAAAACTCCTGGCCTCAGAAGTGATCCTCCCACCACACCTTCTCCTGTTGCTGGATTAGAGGTGTGAGCCATGGTGTGCCTGGCAGAGTTTCACGGAGGAGACTCAAACTGGCTCCTAGTAAAGTAAATGGTATTTTTGTTGTTGTTTCCAGGCTGGAATATGTGGGAAAAGACATGGGTAGCAGACTGAGTGACTGTCACACCCACTGTGTCATTCATTGGCCACACCCTGATAAGAAAAGAGACCAGTTTTTGATCCTTCATGTCCCTCTCCATGTCAGGATTCAAATTAGGGAAATGTTCTAGGAATAGGAACATACAATTTATACATTACTTTTCTTTTGTTTCTTTCTTTTTTTTTTTTTGTAGAGACAGAGTCTCACTTTATCGCCCTCGGTTGAGTGCCGTGGCGTCACACAGTTCACAGCAACCCCCAATTCCTAGGCTTAGGCAATTCTCTTGCCTCAGCCTTCCGAGTAGCTGGGACTACAGGCACCCGCCACAAAGCCCGGCTATTTTTCTGTTTTGCAGTTTGGCCGAGGCTGGGTTTGAACCCGCCACCTTTGGCATATGGGGCCAGCGCCCTACTCGCTGAGCCATAGGTGCCGCCCTTTTTTTTTGTTTCTTTAAGAGACAGTGTCTCACTATGTTCAAGGCTGGCTTGTCCTTGAACTCCTGGGCTAAAGTGATCTTCCTGCCTCAGCCTCCCAGCTGGGACTATAGGCATATACCACTGCACTTGGCTCACTGTTACTTTTTACAAGTGACCTGAAAGTGTAAAGACTTCATCCATAAAAGAACCCAACTGAGGCAGAATGTACAAACACCCAACATCGGTGTTTGATGAGGAAGCATATCAAGTCCTACCCATTACATGTCTGACATCTCCCCTTCTCTCCCCACCTTCTGACTATCACCACCAATCGAAGAAAAAGGACCCTGGAAAGGACACTGGCTGACCTAGGAACCAGCTGAGGTCCTGCCAAATCTGGTGTGTCCATGGACCCAAGCTCACTCTACACCGCATTCCCCCTCACTTACCATGGTGAGCTTCAGCCACTCCCGGGGCTCTAGTTCATGCCCCTCTCCTAGCTACACCACTCTGCACATGACTGGCCCCTGCACTCCGTTCAGGTCTCAGCTGAAAAGTTACCTCCACAGAGAAGGTGTTCCCGACCACTCCAGACAGGTGGGTCATCTGTGCCTACCAATGTTCTTTTCCATCACTATAGCTACATTATTTTTTTTTTTTTGAGACAGAGCCTCAAGTTGTCACCCTGGATAGAGTACCATGACATACACAGCTCACAGCAACCTCTAATTCCTGGGCTCAAACGAGTCTCCTGCCTCTGCCTCCCAAGTAGCTGGGACCACAGGCACCCGCCACAACAATGGCGCCCGGCCATATTTTGGTTGCGGCCGTCATTGTTGTTTGGCGGGCCCGGACTGGATTCGAACCCACCAGCTCAGGTGTAAGTGGCTGGCGCCGTAGCTCGTTTAGCCACAGGTGCCCAGCCTACTTAATTTTTTATTACCCTTTACCATAACTTGTAATTAAGGGTTTGTTTTCTGACTCATGCCCATTACATTCACTAGGTTATGAGCTTACCTGTGTGGGCAGGACTACATTTCTCTATGGATTTGTGTCTAGAATAGTAGCTGGTGCTTAGTAAATCCTCATTACCCTATGCTGAATGAACTAGTGACCGTCAGGAGCGCCTCCCAGGCTTCTGTTTGGTCTCAGGTCTCCAGGACCACAGCAGCTCACCTTGTACATACGGCCCCATCTCTGGATGCTCCCTGACCCGCAGGGTACTATAGGGCTTTTTGGGAACTGATCGCTTCAGTAGATCCCGCACCCGTTCATTATATATTTCCAGGAAACTAGAGACAAGTAGAAAAAGGCAACATAATTAGATTTTGAAAAAAGTAGGAAACACATTAGGCCAAGAATCAGAAGGTCTTAAGTCCCTGTTCTAGCTTTACCCTGGACACTCTAAGGCTTTGATCAAGCCCCAGTTCTCCCCTGCATCCCTTTCCACAATAGAGTTTTGAGCAGTGATTATTTCACAGTTTTAGGTTTATAATGTCAGTAGTGAGTCAAGTTTAGCCCTTGAGGGACTATTTCAGTGTGCTTTTTAGGATATCCTGTCATCAGACTGTGCCTTGATCAGGCCTCCACAGCACAGTCTACAGAGCTTGTTTCTCACGTGATTTTCAAACATGAGCCTTTCATCGTTGGTTCTATGAAGGTACCTCAAACACTGCTATGAGGGAATCTAAGTAAGGAGGGTTCTAGTCTCCACCCTGCTCACGCAGGATAATTATCATTTTATATGTTTTATACACTGGGATTCTGTGTACGTTATGCTTTTTCTCATAGCATGTGTTCTTCTGACACATTTCTTTAGAAAAATAGTTATAATTCCTTATTAAAACCAGTATACATTTATTTATTTATTCTATTAAACAAGAAGATAGACTTCTCACAACAAGGTCTTCCTTACCACTCCAGTGAATGCCTCCAGGTGTTGAAAAAAAGGAAGAAAAGAAGGAAGGGGGTGGGGAGGAGAGGACGGGCGGAGGGGAGGGAGGAAGGAGGAACGCAAAGGAAAGGAAAGGAGGAAAGACCCAGAGCCTGGGTGCCTGCCAGTTTAGTCAGTGGTCAGAAAAAAAGGTTCCAGTACAAAGATGAACTAAATTCACACTTGTCTCATGATGTTTTCCCTAACTTTCTCATATCTGGACATAGAAACTTTAGCTGTCTCTCAAAATAGTGATTCCCAGATTTTATGGACAAGACATGTAATAAATATGTATATATTTATACACACAAATGTGCATAACTACATAGAAGTTTGAAAATTATTTTGCAAACTTAAAAAAAGTAAAAACTACATTCACAATCTTTTCATTCTTTTTCTTTGTACGAAAGGCTTTTATTGGTGGGGAATGCTGCAGAGCAGCAGGAAGGAGGAGGGAAAAGAAAGAGAGAGAGAAAGAAGAAGGGGAAGAAAAAGGGAGAGAGAGGAGAGACTGAAGAGAGAGAGACCATTTCATTCTTTTTTTAAAAAGCAGGTTTTTGGGGGGTGATGAAAGTATTCTGAACTAGAGAGTGGTCATGGTTGTACAACCTTGTAAATATTGTAAAAGTCCCTGCACTGTATACTTTAAAATTTGATGGTAAGTAAATTTCATGGTAGGTGAATTAGAGGTCAAGTTTTTGGCTTATTTTATTTATTTATTTATTTACTTACTTACTTACTTATTTTTGAGACAGTCTCACTCCATTACCCAGGCTAGAGTGCTGGGGCGTCAGCCTAACTCACCATAACCTCAGATTCCTGGGTTCAAGTAATCCTCCTGCTTTAGCCTCCCAAATGCCTGGGACCATAGGAGCTCATTGCAATGCCCAGCTAACTTTTTTCTTTTTTAGGGATAGGGTCTCGCTCTTGCTTAGGCTGGTCTCAAACTCCTGAGCTTAAGCAATCCTCCTGCCTCAGTCTCTCAGAATGCTAGGATTTCAGGTGTGAGGCACCATGCCCAGCCTCAATTTTTTAAAAAAGGTATTGGGAAGACAGAGAATAAAGCGAAATGGATAACATTACACCAATTATTTTCACTATACATTGTTAAAACTTTATCTTTGAGTAGCCAGCAGTATCTGGGAACTGAGATCTGAGAACTGCTGCCTTGGGGAGTAATCTAGTAGGAACCTAGAGGAGAGTCCCGAAAGCTAAAGAAAGGGGAAAGCAGCCAGCCAGAGTGACAGAAGAGCTGGTTAAGTCTAAGGGTAGGGAATTACATTTTCTGCAATCAAGGACCTAAGTTTGTTTCTCATCTCCCTATACTGCAAGATGGTTCTCCTATGGCTTTTCTCCATCTCTCTGGTGACTCTGGAAGCAAAGAGAAGCCAGCTAAACATGCTAGAATTTAGAGCGAAAGTACAAACACTGTAGTCACATATCTTGATAGGGTCTTACCTTACTTTTATACTGTGGGAGGAAGGCAGTGAGGCACAGTCTTTCTCCCTGACAAAGAGACCCTGCACAAATCAGAGGGTTGGGGTTTCATTGTAGAGAGTGTACAAATGAAACCTACTTTGAAAAGATCCAGTCAAAAGGGTGTTTATACCTCACATATTCGTGGTGTCAACCCAACAGAAGCCTGGAGAACAAAAGAAAGGAAAGTATTATCGTTTACTGGAGGTGATGCTCAGCCCCACCCAACACCCGGGAACCATCCTCAGCCTGGAGGATGTGCACATGGGCTCCTTGTTGCCTCTTCACTTTAGGTGGATTCCATGAGGTGTATGGAAGACTCACATGACAGTGCTTCAAGACACACTCATAGGGGGAAAAGCACCAGATGAGTGGCCTATTATCACCACAAGATGGAAAAGAAAAGGAGCTAGCAAACCCAGATACCTGCTTTTATACAACAAAACTTATGTCACTCTTGGATAAACCCACTTTATCAATATGGTTTCTCCTAGACTCCTACATCTCCTATCCATACACACAGGTGGGCTAGAGAAAATGGGTATTCAAAATACACATTTAGAGAGAGGGGGCTTCTTTCTCCATCAGTGCTAACTTGTACTCAAATTCAGGGCTTTATATCTGTGGTTTAGGTGGCAATTTCTTCTTTAAATTTCAAATACGGTGAAAGCACAGTAAACACAAACAATAAGCAATGAGCTGGGCCTGAGGCAGGGATAATCGTTCAGAAGGAACAGTGTCCTAGAGAATGTTCTCAGCTAGTGTCATTAGCCAACCACCCCAACAGGATACTTCTAAACCTGAAACAGAGGTATTCTTGAGGAATTCCATGTTCTTAATTTTCTGAAATAAAGTGATAAATCCTATACACTTTTGAAAGTCCCCAGCCCAGGAACTGGTGCTCCTCCTTTCCTCCAGTGCCCTGATCCAACGCATACAGGCTTGGAGCTGGGCCATGGGAACCTCATCTGTGCACAGCCCCAGTTAGCACTTAAGATCAGTCTAGGTCTGGTCCACAAGGTGGTGTTAAAAAGTTTCAAGTGGCCCGGCGCCAGTGGCTCAGTGGGCTAAGGCGCCAGCCACGTACACCTGAGCTGGCAGGTTTGAATCCAGCCTGGGCCCGCCAAAAACTATGACGCTGCAACCAAAAAAAAAAAAAAAAAATGGCTGGGCGTTGTGGCGGGCGCCTGTAGTCCCAGTTACTTGGGAGGCAGAGGCAGGAGACTCGCTTGAGCCCAGGAATTGGAGGTTGCTGTGAGCTGTGATGCCACTGCACTCTATCCAGGGTGACAGCTTGAGGCTCTGTCTCAAAAAAAAGCTTCAAGTGATGAACTTGGAAATAATGAGAGAAATTCAGTAAAACTGAGGTCTGCTTTATCAAAGGAAGCTTATAAAATTCTAAAGCTTTCCAGATTTTAATGAAGATGAGTTAATTATTCAAAGTTTATCTTTCAATTAAATGTTGAAAAACGTATTCTCAATTCCAAAGAGGGCCTGTTAAATCTTGTTAAAGTTGACTAACTACAGAAATCAATCACATCCTTCTCACAGTGGAAAGGACAATGTAAGACTCAGGTGTGCTGTGGCATTAGGAAGATAATCTCACTATAATATTAAATAACACTTACTGGGGTCCCCAGCATGGTGTATGTCTTCCCAGAACCTGTCTGCCCATAGGCAAAAAGGCATATGTTATAGCCTTTGGCAGCTCCAGATAGTACTTCCATCCCCAAATCTTGGAACACCTGTAACAATAAGAGCAGAGAGAATGTTACTGTGGTCCTTCTTCATAGAGTAATCTAAAAAAAAATTTAAAGGCCAGGCGCAGTGGCTCACACCTGTAATCCTAGCACTTTGTGAGATCGAGGTGGGTGGATAGCCTGAGCTCACAAGTTCAAGACCAGTCTGAACAAAATCGAGACCCCCATCTCTACTACAAACAGAAAAAACTAAAAATAAAAGGGAAAAAACAAACGAACAAACCGAAAAAACTAGCCAGGTCTCAGGGCAGACTACTGTAGTCCTAGTTACTCAGGAGGCTGAGGGAATAGGATCTCTTGAGCCTAAGAGTGTGAGGTTGTTGTGAGCTATGACACCATAGCACTCTATCCCAGATGACAGAGTAAGACTCTGTCTCAAATAAAATAAAAAGTAAATTATAAAATATTTTGAACATATCTGACTATAAGTTCTCTACCATTTCACAAAACTCCATGTAGCTTTAAAAAAGATGGCTAAGGAAAATTCATTTAGCCAGCCAGTCATTTAAAAAAAATTTTTTTTTGAGACAAGAGTCTCACTTTGTCGCACTCGGTAGAGTGCTGTGCTATCATAGCTCATGGCAACCTCAAACTCTTGGACTCAAATGATTCTCTTGCCTCTGCCTCCCAAGTAGCTGGGACTACAGGTGCCTGACACAACACCTAGCTATTTTTAGTGACAGGGATCTTACTCTTGGGCTGGTCTCAAACCTGTGAGCTCAAGCAATCCACCCGCCTCAGCCTTCCAGAGTGCTAGGATTACAGGCGTCAGCCACCATGCCCAGCCCATTTAAATATTTTTAAGAGTGGCTACTATATAGGCTGAGAATAATACGCCACACTTAAAAAAAAAACAACTATATAGTTCCTAGTCTTAGGGCAAAGAGTCTATGAAAAGTGTTAGGGCAAAGTCACGAAAGTGAAATAATTATTTTATCCTTCTCACAATAAGAAAATGTTTAATATGGTTTACAGGATAAAGCTACAGTGAAATATTGCCCAGAAACATATAAATTCAGTGTCCTATTATCCACACTGAGAAGCCATTAAGCCCAATGTTAGGTAGGGACCTTCCCTGCAGCTCAATTTCTTAGACATTCTCTCCTTAAATCAGCCCAAACAGCTGGGTGGTTCTGTTGGCCATTTACCTCTGTGGTAGGTAGTTTTAGAGAATCAGAAATAGCCAGAGGTTCTCATGTGAAGACTCCTACACTTTGTAAACTATCTGAACTCTATTAGACCCAGACTCTCTATGGGGAAAGCACAACTTCCCAGTTCAACCGATGTTCAGCAGAATGTCCCAAGTGCATCTGTGTACCATGGCTTGTATAGCAGACATTTACCATTTGCATTGTTGCTGCCCAGCTTCCAAACACCCTTCCTATTTGAGAGGAACCTTTGATTATATCAGTCTTGCTGGAAACCAGGGGCCCAATCCTCTACTAAAGAGACCAAACAGATACTCATCCCCACCTCCTGCCAGCTAGAACACTAGCACAGGAATGAGGCCTGCCAAGTAGATGTTCTCACTTGAATTCTGAAAGAAAGACACAGAAACAAAACAATAGTTGCTAAATTCTCAGTGGTGTCATTAAGAGACCAGTAGCACTGCTGGCTTAGCACTCAGTGGGAGAAGTGCCGCGTGTGGTGCCCAAACCAGACGGTTCAGTGACGTGGCTTCGCCTGGCTTCCCTGCTGCCCGGGTCTCATGCCTTACTGCCCACTGTTTAACTTTCCCTTCAATTCTGTGAATATCTGGTATGGTTCCAAGTAGTAGTGTGGTTCCTACACTTCAAAGCTACGTGATCTTGGACAAGTTTCTTAACCTTTGTGAGCCTCGATTTCCTTACTTATAGAATGTATATTTTGTATGTATATCCCAGGCTGGTTACAAAGATAAAGTGCAGTAATACACGTAGTCAGGGACAACAGAGACAGATGGGCATTACTAACTCAAGACTACACTACTTGCTCTATGTTTTAGCAGCTGCAATTGTGCCTCCTGGCCAGTGAACTGTTTATGTTTTGTTTTCAGTGCTCCCAATATTCAGACACAGAATCAAAAGAACCCTGGGAGCAGGGAAAAACTTGGGCCTGAGTCAATTCCCACTCCCTTCCCAACCTCCCTCCCAGCACTCTCTGTTAATCAACTCTGTATTAGCAAAGGTAAAACCTGGGCAGGGTTCTCTGCCTCCTGAAGTCTGTCTAGGTGAAATTTCCAGAGACTGAAGATGGAGGGGTATATTTTTCTTCATTAGGCCACCTGAGTTAGCTGCCATGTATTACATTTACTAGTTGGAAAATCTTTCACAAAACTCCACCTTCCATTCTGGTACCCCAGGGGGAAATGGGAACAGAGATGCAGACAGAGCAAAAGTTGTAGCTAGCTGGAAATGTTATTTACATTTCAGGTCAAATGTTATAGCTCATGCACTGCAGAGCAGAGCTCAATGGATTATGAGAAAAACAAAAAGGTTACTTTGTTCATGTCTTTATTCAACTTTGAATAATTCCCTGGAGGTTTTATGAAAATATCTTTGAAGGTACTATTTTCTCAAAAATAAAGAGGACAACATGCAACCACTAGTCTCCAAACTTGGGATTGATGGAAAATGTTAAGATGCAGCTAGCGATCTTTAAAAACTGTGGAGTTTAGTTCACTACAAGTTCCTGGGAAAACTGCAGCCTCAGATAGAGCACCACAGGGGCAGATGACACCATGTCCCACTCCTACCATGATATAATCAAGCAAATGGAAACAATTCACTGTGAACACCAGGAATAGTGTGAAGGCCAAAATAAGTCACCAAAAGGCAATCTGAAGCTAGAGGGTTGAGTTCAGAAGGAGAGATGGGCAGTCTGACTTTTTTTCTGGAATCCAAGTAGATGAAAAGCATTGGTATATGGTATGTAATGGAGCGCTTCCAATCTTTTTAAGTATCAGCGAGATAATAGGTGATAGACCACTGGAAGCTTCTGTGTGAGGACTCCTAAAACCTGAAGCCAAAACCAAAAGCCCTAACAACACCCGATATTGTTGGGCAACTGAATCTAGGAATCAGAATTTTTTTTTATGTTTTCAAAAGAATAAGAAGACAAGCCACAGACTGTGAGAGAATATTTGTAAAAGACGTACATGAAGACTATTATCCAAAATATACAAAGAGCTTTTAAAATTCAACAATGAGAAAATGAACAACCTAATTAAAACTGGCCAAATGATCTGAACAGAAATCTCCCAAAGAAGATACATAGATAGCAAATAAGTACATGAAAAGATGCTCAACATCATATATCATTGAAGAACTGCAAATTAAAACAATGTGTTACCCCTACACGCCTACGAGAATGGCAAAGTCCAAGACACTGGCAGCACCAAATGCTGGGGAGGATGTGGAGCAACAGGGATTTTCCTTCATGGCTGGCGGGAAGGCAAGATGGTACGGCCACTTTGGAGACAGTTTCTCATAAAACCAAACATACTACCATACGATGCTGCAATTCCACTCCCTGGTATCTACTCGAAAGAATTAAAAACTTAAGTTCACACAAAAACCCACACATGGATGTTTATAGCAGCTTTATTCATAATCGCCAAAACTCTGAAGCAACTAAGATGTCCTTCAGTCAGTGAATAAATAGTTTGCAGTACAACCAGACAATGGGATATTATTCAGCAGTAAAACGAAACAACCTATCAAGCCACGAAAAACAAAGGAGGAATCTTGCATATTAGTAAGTGAAAGAAGCAATATATTGTGTTATCCCAACTACAGAGCATTCTGGAAAATTCAAAACGATAGAGACAATAAAAAGATCAGTGGTTTCCAGGAGTTAGGAGGAGGGAGGGATGACCAGGAAGTGCACAGAGGATTTTTCGGGCAGTGAAACGATTCTGTATACCACAGCGGCGGTTACACACCACTATACATTTGTCAAAACCCACAGATTGTACACCAAGAGTGAACCCTAAGGTAAACTATGGGCTTTGGATGATAATGATTTGTTAATGTACGTTCACAAATTGTAACAAATGCGTGCTTTGGTGCAAGGTATTGATGGACGGGCTCTGCATGTGAGGTGGGAGGATATGCGAACTCTATTTTCCATGCAATTCTACTATGAACCTAAAACTGCTCTAATAAATTGTCTATTTTAATTTAAAGAAATAGTTCTGCCAGGGCACAGTGGCTCACATCTATAATCCTAGCACTCTAGGAGGCTGAGATGGGAGAATCTCTTGAGCTCAGGAGTTCGAGACTAGCCTGAACAAGTATGAACTCTATCTCTACTAAAAATAATTACCCGGATGCTGTGGTGGGCGCTTATAGTCCCAGCTACCTGTGAGGCTGAGGCAGGATCGCTTGAACCCAGGAATTTGAGGTTGCTGTGAGCAAGGATGACACCACAGCATTCTAGCCTGGATGACAGGGTGAGACTCTGTCTCAAAATAAATAAATAGAAATAAACTATATGCATATGTGCAAATATATACATACGTATATGCAAATATTTGTATATATTCCCTAGCTTTGTCTAACTCTACTGAGAGGACTTGGGAACAACAGACATGATCACATACAGTACCTATAACTTGGCTTATAAATACTAATTCCCACTAAATTAAGTTTAGCCTACCGCTGCTGCCTTACATTTTAAAACTTCAGTCTAAAGTTTTCTCCATACATAGCAAGTAAGGTAACCTAACTGGATATATAATAGGCTGTAACCTGGTCTCATAACAAGTAGCCAAGTCTCAGCCAATCACTGGTTCCAACCATGTTCAAACCTGGCTTCACATAAGCCTCACGCTGTCACTTACTAGCTGTGTGACCCAACGTAAGTCACATGTTGCGTTTCCTTTCTCCTCAGCAGTAAAAAAGGGATAATGAGGAAACCTCAAAGTTTATCATAAGACTGAAATGAAGGGTGCTAAGGGGAAACAATAAATGGAATTGTGAATCAAGCATAAGACGTTTATTTTACAATCCTTTTGAGACAAATTAACAACTGCAGCCTGGGATCGCCGAGCATTCTCAGCAAACAGGTAGAATTGGAGGTTGGCTTACACTCGCTGAGACAGCATCTCAGGGACGAGGGCAGAGGGAGACAATCGTAGCACCTACTTGCTGCCTGCAGACACTGCAAGTCTGGAGGAGTAGCTGCAAGGATGGGGAGAAGCGATGCTGATGACGGACAAAATCCTCCAGTGGGAAAGAGCCTGGTCTCCACCTGCCATCATGGGTGTGGTTTCTTTGGTTTTTCTGATTATCTACTACCTAGACCCGCCTGTTCTGTTCAGTGTTTCCTGTTTTGTTATGTTTTTGTGCTTGGCTGATTGCCCTGTTCCCATTCTAGTGCCTAGAATTTTTGGCTCCAATAAATGGACAAATAAATAGCAGCAAAGATTCCACGAAATTTGCAGCAATCTAGGTGTGCTGCCTGGAAGGCGTTCAGATGCTTCAGGATGAAGCTGAATATCTCCTTCCCAGCCACTGGCTGTCAGAAACTCTTGAAGTGGACGATGAATGCAAACTTCGTACTGTCTATGAGAAGCGTATGGCCACAGAAGTTGCTGCTGACGCTCTGGTTGAAGAGTAGAAGGGGTATGTGGTCCGTATCAGTGGTGGAAACGACAAGCAAGGTTTCCCCCTGAAGCAGGGTGTCTTGACCCATGGCTGGGTCCGCCTGCGGCTGAGTAAGGAGCATTCCTGTTATAGACCAAGGAGAACTGGAGAAAGGAAGCGCAAATCTGTTCGGGGTTGCATTGGGGATGCCAATCTGAGTGTTCTCAACTTGGTTATTGTAAAAAAACCGATACTACGGTACCTAGGTGTGTGGGGCCTAAAAGAGCTAGCAGAATCCGCAAACTTTTCAATCTGTCTAAAGAAGATGATGCTCCACAAACACTGTGAGAAAGGCCTTAAACAAAGAAGGTAAGAAACTAGCACCAAAGCACCAAAGAGTCGGCATCTTGTAACTCCACGTAACTTGCAACAGAAACGCCGGTGTACTGCTCTGAAGAAACAGCGTACTAAGAAAAAAGGAAGAGGCTGCAGAATGTGCTAAACTTTTGGCCAAGAGAATGAAGGAGGCCAAAGAAAAGCGCCAGGAACAGATTGCCAAGAGACGCAGGCTGTCATCTCTGAGGGCTTCCACTTCTAAGTCTGAATCCAGTCAAATTAAGGATTGCTTTTTTTTTTTTTTTTTGAGACAGAGCCTCAAGCTGTCACCCTGGATAGAGTGCTATGGCATCACAGCTCACAGCAACCTCCAACACCTGGGCTCACGTGAGTCTCTTGCCTCCACCTCCCAAGCAGCTGGGACTACAGGTGCCCGCCACAACATCTGGCCATTTTTTGGTTACATCCGTCATTGTTGTTTGGTGGGCCCGGGCTGGATTCGAACCCGCCAGCTCAGATGTATGTGGCTGGTGCCTTAGCCCATTGAGCCACAGGCGCCGAGCCAAAAGGATTGCTTTTGAGTAGCAAATAAATGAGTTATGTCTTAAAAAAAAAAAAATGCAGCAATCTAGTAAAAACTCAATGCAGAGCTGTGGGCTGGTGGAAATGCCTCTTCACACTAAAGCAGGGGTCCTCAAACTATGGCCTGCCAAAGACATTTATCTGGCCCGCCAGGTGTTTTTGCCTCCATTGCCTGTCCTGTTTAGCAGCAGATTCGATCCTAGGCGGCAAAATCTGTTAGCGGAAAAACCATTGGTTGCATTCCCAAACAAAACATGTGTGGATTCACTGGAAAAGTTGCAAAAGGAGTTCCAATTTAGATTTAAAGAGCTTCATTTCCATGAACAGGACATACAGCTTTTCCATAACCCATTTTCTATTGACATTGAAAATGTGGAGGTCAGTCCCTGAAGTTGCTGCTCTGGCGCCACGTCAGGCAGCGTCTCCAGCAGGTGGGAGCCAGGCACTGACGGGTGTGGCGGGGGCAGCATAGCACTCCTGCGGCTCTGGCTCTGGCTCTGCACGGGCAGTGGCTTTCTGGCTTCTCCATGGGGCTGGCCTGTGGTGTCTAGATGCTCTAAGAACATTTCCACTGTTGTTTGGAGGACACACGCAGTGGGATTCAGAATTCCTGGAGAATTGCCTTTGTGAGAAGCTGGAATTATTTCTTTAAATTCCTTCTCTTAGTTTTTCAATGAAACATCAAGAAACCATGAACAACATTAGTAATGAAGAGTTTGACTGCCACTTGCTTGATGGAGGTTTTA